>JAJIBD010000729.1:0-82112 GCA_021461705.1 Cryptotis parvus | reverse complement strand
AAAAAATTACCCATCAAACCTATTTCAATTTTTTAGGTTTGCAAACACAAAGAGGGGAGTTGTTGGATTATAGTTCCAAGCATTTTTGTTTGACATTGGGTTTTCCTTTCTCCTCGTGCAAGGAGCTTAGGTGAATAGAGTTACACCCAGAATAGTGTTCCTGGGGACACATACAGTCCCACATGGACACTACAATCCTCTGTGTTATCTTTCATCTCTCCTTTGTGTCTTTCTTCCCCTATCTAATTTCACAAATATCTCCAAATTAGACATGCTAGCTTACAAAGTCAAATCTTTCCTGTTTTTTTTTTATTTGTAAGTGAAATATTGCTTTTCTTTTTTCTGTTTTGTCCTTTGCATGTTTTTATTTTAGAGGTAATGTCCTTTTTGTATAGACACAAAAAGATAGTAAGTGCTATGCTTTTAGCAGAGCATAATGGAGTTAATTGCTTAGGAGTTATTTGACTTAAAAATATGTACTTCTGGGCATCCTTCATACTTTTGTGACTTAAGCCTCCATTGCCCTTTGATAGACCTTAGTCCTTAGACCTCCCAAAGTGGGACCTACTGAGAAACTTAAAAGGACCTAGGGCTAGCCATAAGTTACCATGGATTTTACATGGGACAGTTTAAGTGCCATAAGCAGTATAAGTTAAGAGCATGGTCAGAGAATAAACTATAACAACACTCACAAAGAAATAATGGAGTAAGGACCATGTTGGGTTAGAAAAACCTAATCTGGCTTGAGGACTATAGTCTGGAATATCTAGTGAGATATTCCCAGGAAAAACCCCTTACCATTGGTCCAAAGAGATCATTTTAAACTATATCTAGGGTATGGATACATGTCTATATCTCTTACTGTATTTATACAAAACAATTAGCAATATTATCAAAATATAAATTTACTATGGTTGTTTGAATGGATTGCCAGTAAAGGAAAGGAGCAAGTAATATGCCCTTAGATGTATTTCTGGGACCGGAGTGACAGTCCAGCGGGTAGGGGGTTTGCCTTGCATGCGGCCGGTCCATGCCTGCCTGAGTTTGATCCCCCGGCATCCCATATGGTCCCCCGAGAACTGCCAGGAGTAATTCCTGAGTGCAGAGCTAGGGGTAACCCTTGGGCATTTCCAGGCATGGCCCAAAAAAAGCAAAAAAAAATGTATTTCTATTATTTGGTATCACCGAGAATATATTTAGAGTACTGAAGCCCCAAAAAGGGATGCCCTCCTTGAGTATAATTCCTAGAAGAATTTCCCCTGAGTAGTGCTTTATATTTTTCATTGTTTGCTAATGTTCAGCCACACCTATGTTCAATTGATGGCCCCCAACCATTTATGATTTTTCTATAATAATCCAGGTTAATTTGAATGAACTATCACTCATCACCAGCCTGTAGCCCTGTTCCTTTGTCATCTGTTTGGGGCATGTGGATGGGTCAGGAGGACAGCCAGTGGCCCTGTGCCGGGGTCCCGCCCCCTGTGGTGGGTCGGGGACGCGTGGCCCTGATGTCCGTGGGTCCCATGTCCATGTGGATGGGTCAGGAGGACAGTCAGTGGCCCTGAATGATCCGTGGGTCCCACGTCACCACAGGACAGTGACTCGAACTCAGCCAGTGCATGCTTTTAAAGAAACATTCCCTATTTCTTACATATTACGGATTGTTCCTTTGTTAAAAATATAAGAATATTTATTTCTGAGACATTGTCTGAATAATGCATCTATTCACAATTTATTCCACAAAATTCAATATTTTCTAATCTACTCTTACTAGTAGAGTAGATTCGAAAGTAGATTAGAAAAAGTAAAATAACAAGATAATATTAGAGTTAGTGTGGGGGGGTGGACTGGGGATAATAATTAAAATAAATATAATAGGCAAAAATGATAAAAAGTACAAATAAGTAAGAAAGAATATCTAATTATAATGAATTTTGTGCGATTAGAGAATCTAAAGCAAATAAAACACAAATATTTCCCTGGGTGCAAGTATAAAAATTAAAATTATTAATTTGTTTTCTAAATAACTCCTAATGTTGAGGAATATGTTTCTGAAAGTAAAATATTTACATATAATATTCATATTATTTTAAATGTTTTCTTTTTAATCAATTCTCAACATCCTAAACCCTAAACAAGCAAGTTATTTAACCTTCATTTAATTATAAACTTAATATCAAATGCCTTTTTTCCAATGCTATCTTAAGTAGTAAAGAAACTTGCCCTAAGTACAAATGAGAATTTTTAAGACTATATTAAATTTAAAGAATTATCATATTAACAGCATATTAACATTAATGCTGTAGCAGTGAAATATTATTACATTGCAATCAGCACCAGAATCTAATAGAGAGTCTGAACATGGTAAACGTAAAAAAATAAAACCTGAATTCTTTTTATGACAGCAGAACTTCTCCCTTCAAGAAAACTTAAACTCCTGGGGCTGGAGCGATGGCACAGAGGTTAGGGCGTTAGCCTTGCATACAGCCCACCTGGGTTCGATACTCGGCATTCCCTATGGTTCACTGTTGGAGGACAGGTTTAGCTATTCTGGGAGTTTTGTTGTTTTGCTCACTCCCAGCTTAATCTACTTAAGTCAAGGTTCATTCTAATAAGATTTCTCTTCTATGTAAACACTGCTAGAGGGTGTGGCAGTTACAGAAGTCACCATGATTGAATAACTTCTGACTTATACATCTACTAAGACTTCTATGTTTTCTAGATTGGGCACAGCTCCTCTTTATACCCACTGCACCCAGCGTGGGACAGTTAGAATTTACCAGGAGACTACCACCCTGGCTACGCTGAGACTATAGGAAGACTATAGGAAGGATCATAGTAGTTTGCTCTAAGCAGGCGAATGTGACCCTTTCAGTACACGAGAACAAGATACTCAGAATCACCCTGGTGCAGATAATAATAAGAAGAACCTTGTGGGTACCATCTAGATTACATGAAGCTCATGAAGTTAAGATGTATTACTTTATATCAGCCCTCTCTCTCTCCAGTGTTTTACATAAGAGATAATCTCCTTAGTCCTTGGCATAACCTTTGTTTATACCTGCAATAAGGTGTGGCACTACATTCTGTTTAGAGTTCTTTGTTGACATGCCCCTCCCGATTGGATTACTTTTGGTGTATATAAGGGGCTGACTTGAGGCCGCTTCACCTTTTGCCTTTTGGTTCCTCAGCCTTCAGCTTTTGGCTCCTGCAGCTTTTGGCTTTTGGCCTTTGCTCTTTGGCCTTTTGCTCCATCTTCTGTGTAGGACTCAGCTTGGGTGAGATCCTCTCTCTCTTTGGTGGGAGACTTAGGCTCTTTTGTATGGTCTAAGTTCGGACCAGAGCTAAAGTCTGTTCATTATATTGGAGTGCTGTGGAAGAGCTTTTGTACTATTAAAAGCCATTTTTGGAACTGCACTGGACTCGTGAGTTTTCATCTGTTCTCCCGGCGTCCTCGGAGGTCGAAGACAACCTCTGTCCTGACACTGTCGGGGACCCCGCGGCGCTCCCCGACAGTCCACTAACACCACCAGGAGTAATTCCTGAGCGAAAAGCCAGGAGCAACCCCCTGAGCATTGCCGGGCATGACCCAAAAAGTAAAAAAAAAAAAAAAAAAAAAGGAAAAGAAAGAAAGGAAACTTAAACTCCTTGAAAGGAAACATGATTCTATTAACTCACTCAAGGTCAGCAATTGAGGAGTTGTGAATATCTGTTTTTTTTATTCAAGTTACTTTTGTTTACTTTACTTCCCTCTCATTTCCTTTTCATCTAATTCACCATGCTATCTATATCCCTTTGTTGAGATACTGTTGAACTCTATTTTTAGTTTTAATTTTAGTGCTTATATGACTTTTGAGTACTCAAGGGGAAATTTTCCCCCACTTCTCTCCATTCTGCTCAATCTAGAAAAGCACTAATGACATTTTAGTACGATAAGACTGACTGTTAATTGCATACATAAGAAGAATGCTTGTGGCTCTCAATTCTTAAGTAAACAGGGCACATCAGGGTTTATATCTTATATTAGGACACAAAAGGGGTTTTGAAGGAGAAGAGAGGGTTTGAAGTCAGTGATACCATATTGCCTTTAAATGTCTGCCCTCTCTTAAATTATTTTTAATAACAAAAATGCCACATTGGGATGTCCCTTAATCTAATGCAGAATTAAGTATTCCACATTAGTTAAGATTAAGATACAATGATACTATGAATTACTTAAAGTTGTAGTAAATGTGTATTCATATTTAGCTATTTCTCAGATGCCTTTGAAGGCATTCCATGCCGTTCTCTTCCTCCCTGCACAGCCTCAGGTTTTAGGTCGTTCATCATGTTGACTTCTCAACCTAGGTACACATAACTACTGCATTCAGAGATGTTTGTTCCATTGAGAGTGAATGGGGCCTCTGGAACTAGCTAATTTTTCATAAACATAGTTTTGTTGAGATTCAGGCGTAGATATTCTCGGGTCAAAGTCAGCCAGCATTTGTGCTGCCTGGCTAATGTTTAGTTTTATTAGAACAACGTCATCAGTGAAGAGGAGGTGGTGTAGTTGCCGACCATCTATCTTCACTCCCATTCCTTCCCATTCTAATTGTTGCATGATGTTCTCGAGGGTGGCGCTGAAGAGTTTTGGTGAAATGGTATGTCCCTGCCGAACCCCTATTTTGACATCAATGATCACTTCCTTGTAGAATCGTGAGATCCTGGTGATGAATCCGTAGTACAGCTCATGAAGGATAGTGATGCATTAGGTTTGAACACCCTGTTTCGTTAGGCTTTGATAACCGCTTTGGTTACCACAGAATCAAAGGCTTTCTTTTAATCAATGGATGTGAGACAGAGTGGCATCTTGAAGTTCCTACAAACTTCAATGAGCTTGTTTACCGTGTGGATAATGTCTTTTGTGCTGAATATTTTTTGGAAGCCAGCTTGCTCTGCATGGTTGTCCTTCATCTAATGTTCTGTCAATCCGGTCCAGGATGACTCTAGTGAACAGATTGTAGATGACGGACAACAGGCAGATGGGGCGATAGTTGCCAATGTTGTGAATGTCTCCCTTCTTGAACAGTAGAATTGCCCTGTTGGTTTTCCTTTGGGAGAGCACCTTGCATTCGGACAGGTAGTGTGTGAAGAGCCTAGCTAGTGTATTGATGAGTACTGACGGCAGATTCTTCAGGTGTTCGGGTCTGACTTTGTCTTGGCCTGGTGCTGTTCTTTTCTTTATCAACGATATGGCATGTTGGATTTCAGAAGGGTAAACATGGGGAACGACATATCCTGCAGAATTTGGTATGTGGGCAGGTGAACGTGGCTATCAAAGATATCTGAGTAGAAGTCATGGATAACCTTCTCTATTGCCTTTCTGGAAGATGTGATCGATCCATAAGGACATTGGAGGGCAGTCATCTTGGTCTTCTAGTTGGCGAAGAACAGGTGGGCGGAGCGAATGCTTTTCCCGGCTTCTGCTGCATCTTCCAGTATTTCTGCTCTTCTCTTCTTTGAGGTCTTTATTGCTTCTCTGCACTGCTTTATTAGCTTGGATGTTAGCATTTGGTTGCCCAAGGCTTGCGCCTTGCCACTTTGGTGAATGAGCTCAAGAGTTTTTGAAGACAGGCGGCATTTTGTGTTTTTTTTCTCTCTCGGCATTCTTGGCACTATCATGGAGGTGTTGAACCAGTTGGTTTCATTTTCATCTATGTTGTCAATGATGTTATCTTCCCATGTTGCCACATTGGTGCCAAAAAGTTCCCAATTGGTGGTCATTCTGGAAGTTCTCTTCTTAAACTTTGCAGTCTTTACTCCCCATTGCGTGAAGTAGAATTTTGCATAAAAGAGATGGTGGTCCGATCCTGTTTGGAATTTTTGGGACAACAACAACATCAGTCAGGCAAAACCTTCTATTGAAGATGATGTGGTCAATTTCATTGTGGAATTCTCCACCAGGAGATACCCATGTCCAACGTTTCGCTTCAACCTTCTGGAACTGTGAGTTCCCATGAATGGTCTTGGTGGACATGATGAACTCAGATAGCCTCTCACCCTGTTCATTCCATTCAAGGCCATGGGTCCCAATGTGGAGTTCTTCAGCCGATGTTCTCAGTCCTATCTTGGCACTAAAATCACCAACTATGATCTTGTAGAAGGTGTGATTTTTTTTTATAAAATTTCTCCAGTTCCATGCAGAATTTCTTAATTTCATCTTCTGGCTCTGCACTCAGGAATTACTCCTGGCGGTGCTCAAGGGACCATATGGGATGCTGGGGATCAAACCTGGGTCTGGCAGATTGCAAGGAAAATGCCCTATCCCTGGACTATCGCTCTGCCCCCTGTGTTATTAGTTTGATTAGTTAACTAGTTTGAGAATAACATAGGGACAGAGAAATTTTCTCTTTATCCACACAAGGTAGGCATCATAAATTTAATGGCTTAAAAAATTCTTTAGGGGCCGGGGCGATAGCCCAGCGGGTAGGGCATTTGCATTGCATGTGGCTGGCCTGTGCCAGCCTGGGTTCGATCTCCGGCATCCCATATGGTTACCTGAGCACTGCCAGCAGTAATTCCTGAGTGCAGAGCCAGGAGAAACCCCCTGAGCATTCCCTGGTGTGACCCCAAAAAAGCAAAAAAAAAATTCTTTAGAGTAGATTCTTGAACTTCATTCACAGGAGAGCAAAATTTACATTTCAAAAAAAACTGACACCAATGCCAGATTTCTTCCATGAACCCATATTTAAAAATGACAAGTCATTGAGTAAAAATACCTGACATTCTGAAATTCCTTCTGAAATCTGACATGCCATTCTATCAGTAAAGAAAAGAACAGAAACCGGCCCAGACAAAGTCAGACACGAACACCTGAAGAATATGCTGTCAGTACACATCAATATACTGGCTGGGTTCTTCATACGCTACCTGTCTGAATGAATGGCTCCTTCCCAATGGAAAAGCAGCAGAACAGTTCTACTATTCAAGAAGGGAGACATCCACGACATTCACAGCTATCACCCAATCTGCCTATAATCCATCATCTCCATTCTGTTCACTCGAGTCATCCTGAACAGGATTGGCAAAACATTAGATGAAGGACAACCATACGAGCAACCTGGCTTCCAAAAAGGATTCAGCACAATCGACCATATACACATGGTAACCAAGTTCATTTAGGTTTGTAGGAAGTTCAAAATGCCGTTCTGTCTCACGTTCATTGATTTAAAGAAGGCCTTTGATTCTGTGGAGACCTCAGTGGTCATCAAATCCCTAGCCAAACAGAATGTTAAAACTCAATATATCAAGATAGGGTTGGAGCGATAGCCCAGCGGGTAGGGTGTTTGCCTTGCACGTGGCCGGCCTGTGCTGGCCTGGGTTCGATCCCCGGCATCCCATATGGTCCCCCGAGCACCGCCAGGAGTAATTCCTGAGTGCAGAGCCAGGAGTAACCCCTGAGCATCACCGGGTGTGACCCAAAAAGAAAAAAAAAACCTCAATATATCAAGATCATTTGTGAGCTGTATTACGGATTTACCACCAGGATCTCACCATTCTACAAGGAAGTGATCATTGTTGTAACAGGAGGGGTCAGCAGGGTGATACCATTTCACCGAAACTCTTCAGCACCACCCTCGAGAACATCATGCAACAATTAGAATAGGAAGGAATGGGAGTGAAGATAGATGGTTGGCAACTACACCACCTCTGCTTCGCTGATGACATCATTCTAAACCACCAAATATTAGGCAAGTGTCACAAATGCTGACTGACTTTGACCATGAATATTGAAAGGTTGGTTTACAGCTTAATCGCAACAAAACAATGTTCATGAAAAATGAACTAGTTCCAGATGCTCCATTCACTCTCAATGGAACATGACTGAATGCAGCAGTAATGTGTACCTAGGTGAGCATTAGTCGAGAACTCAACTTGATGAATGACTTAAAAACCTGAGCTGCACAGGAGGAAGACAGTAGCATGAAACACATTCAAAAACATCGAGGAAATAGCTAAAAGGACAAAGAATCTCCATCACTGGGCACTTCTTTTCGACTCCACCATTCTCCCTGCATTAAGATACGCCTTAAAGACCTACATCCCATGAATGCAGGATGAGAACACTATATGGGTATCCAAAAAAAAATGAAAGAGCTATGCTTGAAATATTATACCTCACTCAATTGAGAGAAGGAATCTAGAGTTCTGACCTCTGTAAACGATCCAGAGTCAGGGACTTGTCTTGTTTGCCAAGGCAATGAAAATCAGATGGATTGGACATGTAACTTGGAGACAGCCACTGGACTAGAGCCTTTACCTACGGATCCCACGGGACATCAAAAGATCACGTGGTTGCCCACCTACAAGATTTCAAACTTCTTAGACAAGACCCTGTACAAACATTTTGAGGCTCTTTCTATTTCTGGAGCAAGCATATGCCACTGGGCCACACTAGCGTTTACAGGGGCAAATAAAACAGTTACTGGTGCCCGCTTGAGCACGGGATATCAAGTGATCAAATGATCAAGTGATGCCATAACACATGAATATAATAAAGTGCACAAGATATACTCCATATACAGTGCTTTGCTAACAATTAGTATGCAATATAAGTATACAGGTATTAGATTAAAAATAAAACACTATGAGAATATATTCAAATATTCATTGTTTCATATGTGGATACTAAGTTATAAATGTTCATCTACTGAAAGAAGATTAAACTTTGAATAGACTATATGATAAGGTGCCAAACAATCATTAATGTTTCTTCATTTTTAAATAAATTATGTTACTTGCCATTTATTTAACATCAGTATATGACAATTCTCCTTGGTAAGGAATTAGTCAAACAAGTATAAACTATTAAATTTTTAAAATACATTTCAGAATAACATAACAGCAAGTAGAGCATTAGCCTTACATACAGCAAACCTAGGTTTGATTCCCACTCCAGGTCTGCCAGAAGTAATTCCTGAGAGCAAGGAATAACCCCTGACTATCTGAGTGTGACCAAAAAATAAATTAATTTATATCTGGCAAAAATTAAAGTAGAAAGCAAATATGTTTAAAATATGTATTAGACTCAGCCATAATTACTTTGCTAGTCAAACTTTCTCCTGCTCTTTACTGCTATTTTAAACAATATTTAAGGTAGCTCATTTTTTCTCATATTATTTTTCTGAATTAATTTGTTAGGAAGAATTAATTCTGAATTAATCTGTCACTGTCTTCCCATTCATCATCGATTTGCTCGAGCAGGCACTAGTAACATCTCCATATGACCTGTCTCATGCAAGTAGAGCCCAAGGGCACCTGCTTGCTCCAGGAACATAAAGAGCCTCAAACCATTCCATCAGGTCATGGGAATGAGGTCTATAATTGTTACTGGTATCTGGCATATCAAATACGACACGGGTAGCTTGCCAGGCTCTGCCGTGCAGGTAGCATACTCTTGTAGTCATCTCAAAATCCAGCATTTATTGATGAACCGCGTGGCCGCTGGTGTGCTGGGTGGAGTTCTAATGAAGGGGAAGTCCGGGTGTGGAAAATTAGGTCCTCATGGAGTGGGGGTCATCTGGATTGTTTTTGAGACTGCTGAGGTGGCAGGCCAGGGCTAGAACCTGCCATCCCTCCCGGGCACCTCATGAGCGGCTGGGCACAGTGAGAGTCAGTAGTAGCTCTGCCCCATGTCTGTCTCTGGATCAGCATACCTGGGCCAGATTAAAAAAGACTGCAGCAGGGTGGATCTCGATGAGCTGGGCTGTGATAGGCTGGTCTGCTGGGTGGAGTTCTGAGGAGGGGGAAGTCCGGATGTGGGAAATGGAGGTCCTATGGAATGGGGGGTCGTCTGGCTTGTTGTGAGGCTCTGCTGGGCCGGATTAAAAAAGAATGCAGCAGGGTGGATCTCGGTGAGCCGGGCTATGATAGGCTGGTCTGCTGGGTGGATTTTGGGCCGATTAAAAAAGACTGCAGCAGGGTGGATCTCGATGAGCCAGGCTGTGATAGGTTGGTCTGCTGGGTGGAGTTCTGATGAGGGGGAAGTCCGGATGTGGAAAATGGAGGTCCTCATGGAGTGGGGGTTGTCTGGCTTGTTGTCAGGCTCTGCTGGGGTGGCGGGCCAGGGCTAGAACCTGCCATCCCCTCCCGGGCTCCTCATGAGCAGCTGAATTAATACCTATAACTATATCAAAGCTATTACCATGCATGCAAAAATAGTCTACAAATCTTTAGGGGCTTGGTATAGCAAGAAGGGCAAGCAGAAGTCTTTCTAAAAATATGTATCAGATTACTTCTTCTACTAGTCCTAAAACATAGCAAACAACAGATATTTAGCAGACTTTACTATGAAAATAATTAATAAACTTATGCTGTTTTCTTAAAGAATTATAAAATGCTGACACAAATACATTTAACAAATAAAGTATGAAGACAGAAATATATTTGTTTTCAGGCATGTTGAATCAAAAATGACTTGTCTGGGACCAGAGCCATAGCACAGGGGTAGGATGTTTGCCATGCACACTGCTGACACAGGTTCAATCCTCGTCATCCCATTAGATCCCCAAGCAAGCACTGCCAGGTGTAATACCTGAGTGAAGTCAGGAGTAACCCTTGAACATCACCAGGTGTAGTCAAAGAGAAAAAAAATTGACTTGTGTAGGGAATACAGATATTACCTTGATATATTTTGATTAACACAGAGGAACTCGTATCCTTATAAACAATATGTGAAATAGAAAAACTACTAATATTGAAAGTTAAAGTTTGAAATGTTTCCTTTTTGCTTTTTTTTGATCACAGCCAGAGACACTCAGCAGTTAATCATGGTTCTGCACTCTGGAATTATTCCTGGCTGTGCTCAGGGGACCACATGGGATATCGGGGATCGAACCCAGGTTGGCCTAGTGCAAGGTAAACACCCTACCCACTGTGCTATCGTTCCAGCCCTGAAATGTTTTCTATTTTTAACACTTTGTGGTACATAACTTCAGACTATGTTACTAAAATAAATTTCATTACATTTGTTTTCCATGCATCTGTCAAAAATTTTAGAAATACATCAGTATCTATAATAGCACTTTCCTCCTTCTTCCACAGTTGATTACATTAATGATGAATTTCTTTTGCCATTTTATTTTATTTTTAAAATTTTTATACCACTGTGAGATATACAATTACAAAGACATTCATGTTTTGAGTTTTAGTCATACAGTGTTTCAGCATTCACCCCTCCACCAGTGTCCAATTTCCACCATCAATGTCCCCGATTCTCTCTCCTCTCCCTCAGCCTGCCTGTATGGCAGGCACTTTGCTTCTCTCTCTTTCTCTCACACACTTTCTCTCTGTATCTCTCTCTTTTCTCTTCCTTCTCTTACACATCGTGGCTTGCAATACATACATTTAGAGGTTATCATGTATATCCCTTTGCCTACAATAAATGCTCAGTTCTAGGCTGGTACTATAATTTCTAACAATTATTAGAATGCTGTTTCCTTCCCAGTCTTACCTACCTCTGAATCCCACACACTTGCGGTGGATTCCACACACTAACAAGACCTCCTGATCCATGTTTTGCCTGGCCTTGGATATTGGTATCATGCTGTGCTTTTTTAATATCCTTCAAATAACAGCAGTCATTCTATATCTGTCCTTATCCTTCTGGCTAATTTCACTCAGCATGATCCTCTCTGTGTGCATCCATTTATAGGCAAACTCGATGACTTCATTTTTCCTAAGAGCTGCATACTATTCCATTGTGTAGATGTATCACAATTTCTTTATACAGTCGCCTGTTCTTGGGCACCCTGGTTGTTTCCAGATTCTGGCTATTGTGAATAGTGCTGCTATGAACATAGAAGTGCAGATGGTATTTTCACGGTGTGTATTTGGCTTCTGAGAGTATATTCCCAAGAGTGATATGGCTGAGTAAATGGGAGCTCAATTTCTAGTTTTTGGCGAAATTTCAAATTGTTTTCCAAAAAGGCTATATCAGTTGACAATATAAAAAACTATCAAAATCTGTATATATAATTTAAAACTTCCATTATTTTATTTTCTAAATTGCAGCACAGCTATTTAAGATTATTTCTGTAGATACAACACAAAACTATGGGGAACCAAATTAGGTCTATAGATATTACATATAGATGGTATATGTGTTGAGATCTTTATGGCTCAGTTATCTCTATATATATATTTCTAGAACACAAAACACAACATTATAATATATGAAGAAAGAAAGAAAACCCTCATTAATCATCTCACACCTACATCCATGCACATATATCACATCCAATAAACTAAGATTATATTGCACACAGAACATATTAAATAAGAGCAATATGTCCTGCAGTAAATTTAATGTCACCATTACTCATCAGATTCCTGCCAGAAGGGATCCCAGAACATAGAGCCAGCAGTAAGTCCTAAATACAACTAGCTGTGACCCCAAACAAACAAAAATATTTATTGATAAAATTGAAAAAGAGAAAGAGTTATTGGGATTAAGGAGTAAACTTTCCCAAATGTTTATATTAATCTTTTTTTTTCTAAAATGTATGTATCACTCTATCACACTGCCTTCCCGTTCATCATCGATTTGCTCGAGCGGGCACCAGTAACATCTCCATATGTCCTGTCTCATTCAATCAGAGCCCAAGGGCACCTGCTTGCTCCAGGAACATAAAGAGCCTCAAAGCATTCCATCAGGTCATGGGAATGAGGTCTATAATTGTTACTGGTATTTGGTATATCAAATACAACATGGGTAGCTTGCCAGGCTCTGCCATGCGGGTAGCATACTCTTGTGGTCATCTCAAAATCCAGCATTTATTGATGAATTGCGTGGCGCGTAGGGCCACGCCGAGCCGGGCTGTGATAGGCTGGTCTGCAGGGTGGAGTTCTGACGAGAGAGAAGTCCGGATGTGGAAAATGGAGGCCCTCGTGGACTTGGGGTCGGGTTGTCTCAGGAGTGAAGAGACACTCAGGAGTGACGAGATACTCAGGAGTGACGAGACACTCAGGAGTGACACTCCAGGAGTGACGTCTCAGGAGTGACGAGACTCGGGACGTCTCATACATTCCAAAATGTATGGCATAAGTAATAATCTTAATAAACGTCCTGCAAGAAAACACTGGAAACTGAAGTTATCCTAAGGAATAAATCCTATATTTTGGGTTTTCTTCAGAAATCACTCTTTTAAGGCCTGAGAGTTAGCATGTGTCTTAAGGTGCTTTTCTTTCATCACTCCTGAGCACAGAGCAAGGAATAGTCAAATCATGATGCAACACACACACACACACACACACACACACACACACACAAACACAGAAACACATATGTGTGCAGAGTCAGAGATGTATTTTTTCGACCATCATTTCTTAAAGTACTTCAAATGTTTAGTTATTAATTTTCCTAAAGGAGTCATCCTCTACTTATTTTATGAAATGTCTCTCTCCTTGTATACAGAGAATTTATTCTCATTCACTAACAAATGAATGAAAAATAAAGCCATAATCTATGTCATTTATTTCAGATGCACAGCCTTATGAATTATGCAGATCATAAATTTATTTCTCCCAACTAATACGTTTGATGTGTATTAGTTTTATAGGTCAACCCAAGTAGAACCCAGATGAGTGTGAGAATTTATTCCCTGAATGGGTCATACAAATACTTTCAGAGCAGCAAACTTTAGGAAAGCAGACTGGAAGACAGGATAAACACATGCAGTGACAGCATATCAAAGCACGGAAAAAAGTATTTTAAAGAAAAAACTATAAACATTTTCATTTGAGTTTTACATAAATAAACCCTCTATGTTTCAGAAAAATAATTATTAATTTCTGAAGATTTTTCTCACACTGTATGAGTATATTGCATTTCTGATCTGATGCAATTAATGATTCCCATAGCCCATTAAATTTAACATTGGTCTGGGAAAAAACTCCAGATTTCCTAGCAAATATTATCAATTCTTACTCAGACTAAAGAACCTTTATATGTTTATTCAGTATCTTTTAAGTTGAATTGCTTTAATGTTTATTATCAATGCTAAACATTGGGAATAAACATTATTGGGAATAAACATTTGTCAAAAACAATTTTAAGGAATAAATGCATTTTCTAAAAGTATTTCAAAATTTAAATTAAGGTTAATTTTTCCAATTATATTAATGTTGGTAAATAATTTATCATTACATAGCAAAAAATTCAGGTTCTTCATGAGAAATGCAAATACTTACTGGAAGAAATCAAGCCAGAAATGTATAAGGCACTATTACATGCCTAGATTTTGTATAATGTGTGAAAATTGTGATTGAAAGACTGTTTTGGTGTCAGCATTTTGGGTTATAAATTTCTTTCTCTCAATTTCTACCATATATATCATTTCTGCTATCAAAAACAAGCTCATATAATGCACAAAAATACCTGATACAATAAAGAAATTTGTGCTGGAATAACAAAATTGCATTTATAAAAAGCTTTCCATTTTTATGACATCAATTTTACAGGTTTTAGATATATAGCTGAAACAAAGTAGGATTGCATAATTAAAATTATTAAACATATTATCTGTTACAGTTTTGAACGACATTTAAATACGATATTATAAAGTTTTATAGCAAGGAAAAAGCGTGATACTGAGACAATTTTTCAATGTGTGCTGTTCACAAACAATTTAAGAAAAATGATCGATATGGTCGAGGTTAATAGATGAGAATCATTGTAACACTCTCAAATTGCTGGGTAAACTTTCATTGCATTGAAGGTCAACTTTTCTTGGCTGCCTTCTCCTTTTTATTGATTCCTGTCCTTTTCTATTTCTACCAGTTTAGTTTCATGTTGAAAAATAGATTCAGGGATTTGAAATAAGTAGATTATTATATTCTATTCTTACGAAACAATAAAGATTATAATTAGTCTAACTAAGAAACTATGCTTATCCTGGAGAAATATGAAAACTATCTGTTTTATACATTTGATAAATAGAAGGAATCATGTTTGTTGGTGTTCTTATGCTGAAAGCCAAAGTGATGGTCATGATGACTACAAGTGTGATGATGATGTTATTGATGGAAGAAGCATAGGGAGGAAGGTATTGAAACTGTCAAAGGCCAATCTAAAAAATGGAACATATTATAAAAGTAGTTTTTAAAAGCTCAATGGAGCAGGTAATTTTGTATGGTTTGCATTTCTGCTGATATGTTAAAAGAAATTTATTTATTAAAATAATAAAAATGAATTTTATAGATTAGGGTAAGTTTAAGACAAATTTATTTCCATTAACTTATTTTCTATTATTCATAAATATTTACTAAGAACCAGTCACTGTGTGAAACATTAAGAAAGCAGTTATAAAATAGAATTTCACTCACACTCAACATACATTAAATAATACAAATGGAAGAAAATCAAGCTAAGTAGAAATCTTGGAATATTTCTTTAGAAAAATGGTTATCCTGGGGCATGCAAAACCCAAAATGAGCCTGCAGTAACAAAATCTAATAGGGAATCTATGCTTAATAACAAATGTTCAGTGATAGTTGAGAATGACCAAAAAGACAGAATAAGTAAGAAGGATAGTCCTATAATTTGAAGTTAAGCAATTCCTATTTAAATATTCTGACACCCGAGTTTCAAATATATAAAATCTTTGAGTTACTCAGTATTAAATCTGTCTAAATGTTATTTTACTGTGTGAACATACATACATATTTAAACTTTATAATATAGATATGTTCATCTTTAAACGAATAAGTATTGGACTAATGAAATGATAATCTATCTGGCAAAAATATGGTTTAGAAGTGATTGCCATCTGAGTTTCATTTCAAAGCTTTACATATTTATTCAATTGCCTTTCCAGACATCTGCTTATAAGTATATGTTAGGAATAGTTGTTAATGAATATAAGAGCATTTGTAATAAATCTGGGCTTGCATTACATTTGACTAAACTTGTCCTTAATTGCAGTCTTGGTTTTAGCCTCAGTGTCATTTTTTCTCTTAACTCTTATTTTTAACAATTAGTTGATGGACTTTTCTTAGATGTTTGTCATAGCACAACTTTCAATGCTACTTTATAGGCAAAATAAATTTTGCTACAACCTATTAAAATAATAAATCAAATATTTTGTTTTTCAAATTCTTACTTCATTGTAAATCAGAAGAAAAACCATAGAACCAAAAGGTTCATTTATTCAAAAGTATCAAACTATCTATTAATTATATTGTAAAAATCTCATCATATAGTGGAAAATAAAATTAAGTCATTACCTCAATTCATGTACTAAAATTGATACAAAATTTACCTATGACTTAAATATAAGAGCAACAACTAAAAAACGTAGAGAAATATGTGTTTTGTGTTCTCAGATGAGATGATTTAATAATTAAAACTACTGGTTATACTCGATACCAAAACCATGAACAAGTATAAAACCTTGAAATCATTTTTCAATATCATGAAAAAAAAAGCATTAACATAGCTTTATAATTAATTTTAAAGTCACTTGGTAAAACAAAGTAGCATTACTAAGAATATAAACCTATAGCATGAGAAATACATTTTTAAAACTATTTTATAAGAAATGTGTAGCCCTGAAATATATATTTGAAAAATAGCCTGAACAACAATAGTCAAAAGTTCTAAATAAAACTGGAAATAAATTTGAATAGATTTTTTATCAAATAATATACAACTTCACATGGATGAATTTTTTATTGAAACACCATTATTTACAAAGTAAAAAGATTTTCATAATACATTGTAAGAAAGATATGAATATTCTTTACCACAGTTATTAATTTAAACAGATGTGACCCAATTTTGCAGTCTTATGACCTCCTTGCTTTCTGAATGCTATATCAGTTTATAGCTTCAAATTTTACATGACAAAATACAGAAGGAAAATGTGATAAATTATTCTTGTTTAGAGTAAAATTCCAGTGCCTAGCAAAAGGTTCCACACAATCTTTCAGAGTTTTTGACTTACTTGTACAAATTGTTTAAATTGCCTGACAGTGTTCTCTATCACAGTCATAAAGCTTATCTTTAAAATATAAAGCTCAACAATCCTGATGTCTGTCTGCCCATCATTCATTCAGCATGATCTAATGAATTTGTTTCCGATAAGTTAGTTTATTTCAACTCAATTTTCAACCTACATTGGAAAGTTGTTACTCCTTTCCACATAAGATTTCTTACTTCCATACTAGCAATTCATTCATACATAATAGTAGATATGGCCCTAAAACATGACTTAATGTGATTTATAAGACTCAAAATCATTCCGTTAATCTTTAGTTAACTCCCCAAACTAGTTTTTAGAATTCCTCAGGAAGATCTATGCTCATTTTGCTTATTGAATGTTAAAGAATACATATATATGTATATATATACATACATATTCTTTAATAATTAAATATCCTTTTAAACTCTTCTATCCTTTTTTTCTATCCTTCTACCTCTGCTAAATATCCTTATATATTTCAGCGATCCATGAGGGAGTAGAGTGGAATGTTTATTCTGATTTGCATTTTCCTGATGACTGATAATGCTGTGCTTACTGGCTATTAAGAAATGGGGCAGAGCTGCTACCAGCTCTCCCTGTGCCCAGTCGCTCACGAGGCACCAAGGAGGGATGGAGGGTTCTAGCCCTGGCCCGCCACCCCAGCAGAGCCTCGCAAGAAGCCAGACGGCCCCCCACTCCATGAGGGCTGCCATTTTCCACATCCAGACCCCCCGTCTCATCAGAATTCCACCCAGCAGAAGAGCTGATCACAACCAGCCGTGCTGCTGCTTGGTTCAATAAATTCTTGAGATCAGATGTGACTACGAGTATCCCACCCAAACAGCAGAGCCTGGCAAGCTACCCATGTTGTATTTGATATGGCAACTACCGGTAACAATTATAGACCTCATTCCCATGACCTGATGGAATGATTTGAGGCTCTTTACGTTCCTGGAGCAAGCAGATGTCCTTGGGCTCTACTAGCATAAGACAGCACATATGGAGATTTAACTAGTGCCCGCTCGAGCCAATCGATGATGAACGGGAAGACAGTGATACAGTGATACAGTGATTTTTATTTGATCACTTGATCACTTGATATCCCGTTATTCATCGAATGTTTCCATTTGACCCTATCACCTGTCAGTGTAACCCAATGGTATCTGTCTGTTTCGGGATATTAAGAGCTTGAACTACTTTTTTAGGGTCCTGATAAGGAAGTCTGAACATCTTGCAGGTAGGCGGCCACGTGATCTTTTGGCATCCCTTGGGATCCAATCGGTAACGGCTCTAGTCCAGCGGTCGTCATACTATCCGGTTTGTTAGGCATTCGAATGAATCAATGTTCGTGGCCATGTTTGTATTGACACCAACACCACTAATGCCTCTTTCGTCACAAGTTCCGAGGAACAGTTCTTCTCCAGTGTCAAAGACGGCATGATGTGTTTGACGCCTCCTTGTCTTAGTCAGACCAATGATGTCATGCTTGATCATTCGTGTTTGCATTATCACGTCCGATTCCTTGGCATTCATTATGGTCTCCCAAGCACCACCAGGAGTAATTCCTGATTGCAGAGCCAAAAATTACCACTGAACATTGCTGGGTGTGATACCCCAAAGAAGGGAGATAAAATAAAACAAATAGATCTCTGGACTCTGTCAGCTGTTTTTAAAAAAAATTAAATTAGGTGGAGTTCATCTATGTTATCTCTAAACCCTTGCATCTTATGTACTTTATGTTATGAACCCTAAGCTGTGTATGACTTTATATATCTAAATTTCTTTAGAATTCATGTCAATAATAGAATTCTTTTTTTTCATTTTTCTGATTTAGCACTATTGCTTCTGTGCATTAAATATATATCATATCCTTGGTAATACATAGTGTATTAACTGCAATAGCAAAGAAACATCAATGCTTTCTGTTTCTAATTTACTTTTCATTCTTCATAGGAAGATAGATTCTCAGAGATATTGACACATAAAAATTCTAAACTTTAAGCAGATCTAGAGGTTTGATTATTTAATTAACTTTGAGATTTTGGGACAAAAAATACAATGATCAAAACATCTTATACAATTGTAAAGCCTTAGTACATATTTAAAATGCTATGTATGCCAGGATATAGTACAGGGTTAAGACTCTTCCTTTACAAGGAGTTGACTCTGGTTAAAATTCAACATGCTAAGGACCTGAAGAAGTGATGACTGAGCACAGAGTAAGGAGTAGACCATGAGAGGTGTGTCTCACCTCTCCTCAAGTTATTGCTAAGCTTCAAAGAGCAAAAATAAAAGCTGTGATGGGATAATCGAATTAAAATTTGGCTAAATTTTACTTGATAATTGTGCCCAGTCACGTTGCTCTGTGAAAGTATACCAAAGATGGGGAGATAGCTTAAAGGACTAGAGCATATGCAGGAGGTCTTTGATTTTATACAGCATCACATGGTCTCTCAAGGATCTTCAGAAGTGACCCTTGAGCCTCAAACAGGGATGGTGCCTCAGCACTGCTAGATGTATTTTCCCAAAACAACACAAAGCTAAACAAAACAATAACATGGCAGTGGACAGAGATACTAAAGTAAGGTGGTGCCAGACTTGCATCAGATGACCCAGATTCTATCCCTAGCACCACATATCATGGCCCCAATCATGATCTGTGATCCTTGAGCATAGATTCAGTAGTAACCCTAAAAACAGATGAATTAGATCCCTAAACAAAATATATAAATAAACAATACAAAAAATAAGCCAAATCTATAGATAAAAGTCATAACTCAGTAATGAGTCAAATGATAAAGCAAATATATCATTTTTTCTTTGTTATCTGATCTCAGCTGTTGGTACCTGGGAATTAATCCTGGCTCAAGGATTGTACTTGTCCTGGTAATATGTGCTGCTGGATGTCAAACCAGGGTCAACCACTTGCAGGGCAAGCTCCTTACCCATTGTACTCTCTATCTAGCCCACAAAATCACATATTTAAGAAAGCCTTAAAAACATTTTTTGATACAAGGGAAATTTTTGTTGTCAGTTGAAAACTATTTAAACAAGTTTTTAAAAATGAATAATGGTGCACCTGATAGATTCATGTCTGATTGAGGACCATATGGGATGCTGGGGATCAAACCCGTATCCACCATGTGCAAGGCAAATGCCCTACCCACTGTGCAATCGCTCCGGGCTAGATTCATGTCTGATTGAGATCATAAATCCATTTTGATCTGACTTTTGAGCCTAGCATTAGAAGGAGGTCTGGTTAATTTTCTTACATGTAGCTGCACTATTTCCCAGCAACATTTGTTGAAGAGGCTTTATTTGCTCCACTTAATATATTTTGCTCCTTATGAAAGATTAAGTGATCATATATTTGAGAATTTGTTTCTGGATATTTGGTTCTATTACATAGGTCTACAGGTCTGTCTCTATACCAATGCCATGCCATTTAAATTACTACTGCTTTGTAGTAAAGTTTGAGGTTAGGGAAATTGATATCTTCCATTTTTCCCCAATGCTTGCTATAGCTAATCGTGGGGACTTATTATTCGAAAAAAAATCAGGAGTGTTTGGTCAATTTCTTTTAAGAATGTCATGGGTATCCTAATAGAGATAGTATTGAATCTGTATAAAGCTCTAAGAAGTATTACCATTTTGATAATGTTAATTCTCCCAATCCATGAGCAGGGAATGTGTCTCCATTTCCTCAGGTCTTCTTTTATTTCCTGAAGCACTGTTATGAGTTTTCTTTTACAGAAAACACAGGAAAAATGCTCTACAACATCCAAGCTAAAGGCATCTTCAAAGATGAAACACCACTGACAAAGCACATGGAAGCAAAGATAAACAAATGGGTTTATATCAAACTGTAAAGCTTGCGCAACTTAAAAGAAATGATGACCAAGATACAAAAACAGCCCACAGATAGGGAAAGAATACTCATCCAATGCCCATCTGATAAGGGGTTAATATCCATGATATATCAGGTACCGGTAGAACTTTGTCACTTGTCATTTGTCACTTGTTTTCCTGTTGTTCATTGATTTGCTCTAGTAGGCACTAGTAACATCTCCATTCAGTGGGAATGAGGTCTATTATTGTTCTTGATTTTGGCATATCAAGTACACCACAGGTAGCTTGACAGGCTCTGCTGTGGCTCTGGGTTCATTCCTAGGGCCCGGTCTTTTTCTATGTCAGACCATCAACCATCCAGGGCCCACGGGCAGAGCTCAGGGGTGTAGACAAGCCTGTCTCCTGTCTGCCACTTACCAACAGAGTCGGGCACCGCAGCCGCACCTGCAACACCTGAAGGGACAGGCCTCAGGTTGAACTGTATAAGAAGAAAACAGTTAACCCCATCAAAAAATGGGGAGAAGTAATGAACAGAAACTTCCCAAAAGAATAAATTCGAATGGCCAAAGGAATAGGAAAAAGTGTTCTTTATCATTAGTCATCAGGGAGATGCAAATCAAAACAACAATGAGGCATCATCTCACACCACAAAGATTGGCACACATCCAAAAGAGCAAGAACAACCAGTGCTGGTATGGATGTGGAGATAAAAGGACACTCATTCACTGTTGGTGGGAATGCCGACTGGCCCAGTCATTTTGGAAAACAATATGAACATTCCTCCAAAAACTAGATATTGAGTTCTCATTTGACCCAGCAATTTCACACCTTGGAATATACCCTTGAAACCCAAAAACACACATCAGATACATTATCTGTACTCTATATTCATTATATGTCTTTTCAGGGTGGCTAGATTCTGGAATGACCAAGAAGAGAAGACTGGACAAAAGAAACTTTGGTACATCTATACGATGGAATATTATGCAGCTGTCAGAAAAGATTAAGTCATGAAATTTACCTACAAATGGATGGACATAGAAACTATCATGTTGAGCGAAATTAGGCAGTAGGAAAAGGACAGTTATAGAATGACTGCATTCATTAATGGGAAAGAAATATATACTGGTGTTCTACTAATTGTGGGATATATTAACAGCAGACTAGAACTACTTACCTTTGTGAATTTACATAAAGAGATTTACATGATAATCCCCAAGTTTCTGTAGAGCAAGCCACAATGTATAGGGAGAGAGAGAGAGAGAGAGAGAGAGAGAGAGAGAGGAGAAAAGGAAAACAGCTTACTATAGTGGCAGTCTGGGGGAGGAGGGAGGGAATTTGGCACCATTGGTGGTGGGAATAGGATACTCGTGGAGTATGCTGATAATGTATGACTGAAACCCAATCATGAACATTATTGGGATTGTGTATTGCGTGGTAGTATAATAAAGATATGAATTATGGCTATCGGTTACTCTAAAAAATCAACCCTGTTGTGATATGCAATGGACAAGTTTTAACCCAAAAGTTTATCATCATAAAAACTCTGACTTATGGATGAGAGTCCCCTTTCAATGTATCCATACCAGCACTTGTACTTCTTGCTCTTTTGATTATTTGCCATCCATTGTTGGTGGGAATGTCGACTGGTACAATGTTTTTGGAAAGCACTAAGAACATTCCTCCAAAAACTAGGAACTGAGCTCCCATTAGACTCAGCCATACCACTCCTGGGAATATACTCTGGGAGGCCAAAAACACACAGCAATAACACCATCTGCACTCTTCACAACAGCCAGAATCTGGAAACAACCAGAGTGCTCAAGAACAGACAGGATAAAGAATTGTGGTACATCTACACAATGGAGTAGTATGCAGCTGTTAGGAAAAATGAAGTCACAAATGATTGCGATAAAGTCACAAAGATGGACATGGAGAGGATCATGCTGAGTGAAATTAGCCAGAGGGAAAAGAACAGATATATAATGACTGCATTTATTTGCGGGATATAAAAATGAAATAAATAGTATGATACCTATATCAAAGGTCAGGAAAAACATGAATCAGGAGGTCTTGTCATTGGGTGGAATCCACCACAAGTGTGTGGGAGTCAGAAGTTAGGCAAGACAGAGAAAAGAACGGTGTACTAGTAAATGTTGGAAATGATGATATCAGCCTAGAACTGAGTGCTGAATAGATACAAGTCTATACATGACAACCTCTAAACATATGTATTGTGTAAGAGAAGGGAGAGAGAGACAGAGAAAGAGAGAGAGAAAGAGAGAGAGAGAAGGCAAAATGCCTGACATAGAGGCAGGCTGGATGTGAGGGGAGGGAATCATGAGTATTGGTGGTGGGATGTGAGCACTGGTGGAAGGATGGGTGCTGGAACACTGTATGACTGAAACCCAAATATGAACATCTTTGTAATTGTATAACTGATGATGCATGGCAAAAATTTTAAAAACACTGACTTAAATACTGCTTAAATCCCGTAGTGTTAACTTTTTGCTTTTCATAACCTTGGTATCTCGTCCCTTAGTTTATTCTTGGATAAATAATGGTTTCTCTTATACACTTTGAATTTTTCTGAGAATTTAGTGTTAGTTGTAGAAGAGATAGGTTCTTTATGTCCTTAAGAACAGAATGTGGATGTGGATAACCTGAAAGGTGTTTGTAAAAATAATGTCCCCCTTGCCCTCCCTTTTCTGCAGTAGGAAAACAAGTCATGTCTACACAAATTCCAATCCCATTAACCTTCCAGCTACCACGGAGACAGTTGAATTAAGGTCCCTAACATGACATATGCCAAAAAATTCAGTATGCTCTTTATTAATCTCTCTTGCAGTATCTTTGATTTTTCAGAGTTCAGAGTTCATTTACCTTAAAATATATAGTGCAGTATAATTTTAATTTCTGAAATGAATGCCTGAACTTGAAGTTCACTATGGATTTAAATAAAGGTGTGAGTGGATGGAGTGGGGGGAGAGAAAATATTGCCTCTCTTATAAACCACACATTCAATTTTCTATGCCATCTTATTAAATTCTCAAACCTTAAAATAGAGACAGGTAGTATAATAAATAAATCCAAATAGCACTTGTATTTGGGATATAAATAAGTGTAAGCTGGACCTTAATCTATGCATTGAGCTTTCTAAAAGATGATAATAATTATTTCCACTCTTCCTCACTTCATTTTTATAAAACAAGTCACAATGTGAATATAGTCAAAATTTTTGCACAAGTTTCCTTCAAAATTAAATGCTAATAAGTCTTAATATTAAAGTTATTGCAATGATTAAATAAATCAATATTTTTCTAGAAAACAGCAAGCTCTCAAATGGTGATTACAATCATTTCACTTCAGGTATCAAAATGATAAAAAATAATGCAACATGTAATAATCTATAATACAAGGCAAGATTGTGTTTTAAAGTAAATAATACTTCTTAAACCTTTGCTATTTTGAATAAAACCCCTTGCGAAAAACAAATTGCAGAGTATTGAAAATACTGTATTTAGACTATCTGCTTGCTTGTAAGATAATTATTGTCCTTTTATCCTTAATTTAATTTGCATCCAACTTGTTACTCAGTAAATTCTTATTATCCTGTTTTTCCAACATATAACCTTTGTTCTTTACAATTGTTTTCATTGTTTATACAATTCTTTTCATAAATCTTTACAATAGTTTTCATAGTTTTAATTGTTTTGCGCTATTTGTTAGACCCTCACTAAGCTTATTTGTATTCAACTCATGAGAGAAATCTCTTTTCATTTCATACTCTTTTTCTGGCTACCTTCACTCCTCAGTATGATGCTGTCCAGATCCTTTCATGAAATGGGAATTGAATAAATTCATAGCATTGAAAGTTGAATACTATTTAATGTGTATATATACCAGCTTCTTTTTTAACATTTATTTTTGAATTGTTTATTATACCACCAAGAGATATACAATTACAAAGATGTTCATGATCGGATTTCAGTCATACATTGTTCCAACCCTCCACCAGTGCCCTATTCCCACTACCAATGTCCCCAAATTCCTCCCTCCCCCAGACTTTTCTATAGCAGGGACTTTTATCTTTCCTTCTCTCTCTCTCTCTCTCCACCTTTCCCCCTTCTCTAAATACCAGCTTCTTTATCAAATCATCTGTTTATGTAATGTAACTCATTTTGAATTGAAATTATTTGATATTGTAAAAATACACAATTTTCTTCTTTCTCTATAATACTCATATAATACTCTATAATAACAATTTAATTAGTGTTCTGTGTATATATTGATAGTATTGTGTTGCTATTTTTGTTTTGTTGATTATCAAATCCTTTAAAACTCAATTTTGATTTCAGTAGCATATTATTAGTTACATCCATGTAAAATGTACTTTATTAAAAATTATGAAACATATATGATGGCATGCATTATTCTATTAAAATATATTAGCACTTGAAAGTACACATATCAGTGAAAGTAAATGCTAGATGATGGACAACAGGCAGATGCAGCGATAGTTGCCAATGTTGTGGATGTCTCCCTTCTTGAACAGTAGAACTGCCCTTCTGGTTTTCCATTGGGAGGGAACCATGAATTCAAACAGGTAGTGTGTGAAGAGCCGAGCCAGTGTATTGATGAATACTGATGACAGATTCTTCAGGGGTTTGAGTATGACTTTGGGCCAGTGTTGCAGGACACCTAAAAGCCTAGGCCTCTCCGTCTGCCCTGGATTGCCTCCTGCAGGTCACTTCATAGATAGGGGGTAGTCTGAATGTGGCTGTCTTATCTGACAATATATTCTGTACTGGCTGGTATAAATATTCTCTCATGCTACCACAAGCATCGTGGGACTAGCTAGATCTTACCAGCATATTTGCCTGGCCACATTGGATCTCTAAATAATTAGACCAGAGGGGAATGCTGTTTGCCTCCAAGCAAGCAAGCATGGCTCCCTGATAACACAAAGGCAACTAAAATACAAAACTACCGTGAAGTAGACAAGACTCTTGTGAAGGCTTGGAGAAATATTTAACTGGCTTTAGTATTAGCCTTTGGTACAGAGACATCCCATCTCAGAAACCACCTTCTCTACCCAATAAAGACAATTCCAGGCAGATCTTGGCTCAAGACACTAGGTGAGATGCTGGGAGAAATTACCTGAGGGCATTTGACCCTTCCTGCCAGGGAAGTTACATTTATCTTATAGCTTCTCCCAGCTCTGCTAGGAGGCTTTGAATTAGCTCTGGGTCCTTGTAAACAGCCAGATGGTCTCCTGAATTTGCTACATTTCTATAGAGCTATTTTCCTGTTTTCATCTCTAGATATCCCAGCCCAGAATGGGCTGGGCTGGGGAGTTTGAGCAGATTTCTAGCTATAAAATAAGCTGCAAGAAGAAAGAAGCTTTCTCTCTCTCTCTTTTTTCCCCTTTTTGCCATTTCGGCTTCCCTTGGCATTTTGCTTCTCTGTCCTCTCCATTCTCTGTTGGGCCTCAACACGTGGTGGCAGCCATCTTGGCCTACACCTGGCTGGGGCCTAGCTGGGAACCCAGAGTCCAGAGGTTTTCCCTGCTCTTGGATTGTATATTGGAACCTGTGATAGTAAAGCCCTTTTAAAACTGCATCGGATTCATGAGTCTTCATCCATTCCCCGCCGGCTTGGGAGATAAAAGGAAACCGCTTCCCGACACTGTCGGGGGACCCCGCAGAGCGCCCAACAGGCCAGGTGCTGTTAGCTTCTTTACCGATGAAATGGCATGTCAGATTTCAGAAGGGAGAACATTGGGAATGGCATATCCATCCTCTGTGGTATATGAGCAGGTGGACGTGGCTATAAAGAGATCTGAGTAGAAGTCATGGATGATCTTCTCCACTGCCATTTGGGAAGATGTGATAAATCCATCAGGACATCGGAGGACAGTCATCTTGGTTTTACAGATGGCGAAAAACAGGTTGGCGTTGCAAATGCTTTTCCTGGCTTCTGTTGCATTGGCCAGTATTGCTGCTCTTCTCACTTTGAGGTTTTCCTTTATCACTTCTGTACACTGCTTTGAGAGCTTGGACTTTAGCTTATGGTTGCCTGAGGCTCGCACCTTGCCACGTTGGTGAATCAGCTCGAGAGTTTTTCAAGACAGACGTCCTTTTGTGACTTTCTCTCTTGGCATTCCTTTCACAAACATGGTGTGCTAAGTAAGTCAGTTGCATTTTGCATCAATATCATTAATGATGGCATCTTCAAATCTTGCCACAATGGTGCCAAAGAGTTCCCAGTTGGTGGTCATTCTGGGAGTTCTCTTCTTAGACTTTGCAGCCTTTTCTCCCTGTTCTGTGAAGAAGAATTTTGCACAGAGACAGTGGTCCAAATCTGTTTGGAATTTTGGGAAAACTGGTACATCGGTCAGGCAAAACCATCAAATGAATATAATGTGATCAATTTCATTATGGAATTGTCCACCAAGAAATTCCCATGTCCAACATTTAGATTCAGCCTTCTGGAATTGTGAGTTACCATGAATTCTTAGAATTCAGGAATTCTTAGTCAACATGATGAACTTTCTCCAGTTTGTTCCATTCTAGGCCATGGATTTTTTTATTCTTTATTTATTTATTTATTGTTTGTTTGTTTGTTTGCTTTTTTGGGTCACACCTGGCAATTCTCAGGGCTTACTCCTGGCTCTGCACTCAGGAATTACTCCTGGTGGTGCTCAGGGGACCATATGGGATGCCGGGGATCGAACCAGGCCAGAATGGGCCAGCCGGGTGCAAGGCAAACACCCTACCCACTGGGCTATCGCTCAGGCCCCATAGGCCATGGGTTCTGATGTGGAGATCTTCGGCCAATTTTCTCAGTCCTATCTTGGCATTAAAATCACTGACTATGATCTTGTAGAAGGTGTGGTCTTCTTTATAGAACTCCTCCAGTTCCATGTAGAATTTCTCAATTGCTTCCTCCTTGTATGTAGATGTTGGTGTGTAGAAAACAAAAAAAGAAACTCTTAGCAGTGAGCCACATCTATTCAAGTGCAATTGTCCGATTCGGTTTGTAAGGACACCAGCACCATTGATGCCTCTTTCATCACATGTTCCAAGGTACAGTTCTTTTCTGGTGTTGAAAACCAAAATGATGTGATTGACATCTTCTCGTTTTAGTCAGGCCAATGATGTCATACTTGATCTTTCACGCTTGTGCCATCAGGTATTCAATATATGCTTCTGATGCCAGTATACATGCATTCAAATTACAGGCAGACTTGTTAATCTTTCTTCATTTTGGCAGCCTAGTTTGGCCCTGAGAGTTTATCAGCCTCTCCTTGCTTGTCTTCTTAGTGCTGTCATTTCAGGGTCAAGGAGACAATACCCATTGTTTTAACTGGCTTTGGCATATCAAATATGCAATTCACACCTTGCCAGGTTCTGCAGTTCAGGTGGAATACTCTCTGTAGCTTGCTGGCTCGATCAAAAGAGCGGGAGGAATACTCTTGGTAACTTTCTGATGAACCACACAACTGCAAAGTGGCTATGTGTGCGAGGAAAGCTGGTAGCAGCTCTGCGCTGTGTATCTGTGTCTCTGGATTAAACATACCTCGGCTTGAAGTAGGTTCTCTGTAGGGTGGGACTCTGAAAAGCCGGGCTTGAGATTGGCTTTCTCTCTTTTGCTGGAGCTCTGACAAGATGTGGACTTGGATGATAAAATGACTGCCAATATGGCTGAGAGTTCCTCTGGATTCTTCCGAGTCTATATTGAGAAGGTGGGCCTGAACAGTATTGGCAGAACATTAGATGAAGGACAACCATACAAGCAAGCTGGCTTCTGAAAAGGATTCTGCATGATTGACTATATCCACACAGTAACCAAACTCATTGAGGTTTGTAGGGAGTTCAAGATGCCTCTTTGTCTAATATTCATTGATTTAAAGAAAGCCTTTGATTCTGTGGAAACCAAAGCAATCATCAAAGCCCTAGCCCAACAGGGTGTTCAAACTCAATACATCAAGATTATTTGTGAGCTGTATTATGGATACAACTCACCACCAGGATCTCACCATTCTACAAGGAAATGATCATTCTTGTAACAAGAGGGGTTTGGCAGGGTGATACCATTTCACCAAAACTCTTCAGCACCACCCTAGAAAATGTCATGCTTAAATTAAAATGGGAAGGAATGGGAGTGAAGATAGTCGGCAACTACTTGACCTCTGCTACGCTGATGACATCAGTCTAATGACACCAAACATTAGCCAAACAGCACAAATGGTGTCTGACTTCGACCATGAATGTGGAAAGGTAGATCTACAGCTGAATCTCAACAAAACAATGTTCATGAAAAATGAACTAGTTTCAGATGCCCGATTCATTCTCAATGGAACAAACATCACTGAATGCAGCAGTTATGTGTACCTAGGTAAACATCATGTTGAGAATTCAACATGATGAATGACCAAAAACCTGAACTGCACAGGAGGAAGAGAGCAGCACAGAATGCCTTCAAGAGAATCGCAGAAATAGTTAAAAGTACAAAAAACGTTTGGCTCTGGCACCTCTCTTTGACTCTACCATTCTTCCTGCATTAATATACCCCTCAGAGACCTGGGCCCTAGGAAAGCAGGATGTGAATGCTATTCAGGTCTCCCAAAGAGGAATGGAAAGGGCTATGCTTGGAATCTCACGCCTCACTCGAGTGAGAAAAGGAATTTGGAGTTCCGATCTCCATCAAGAATAGAGAGTCAGGGATACTGTCTCATTTGCCAAAACATTGAAAACAGATGGACTGGACATGTAATGTGACTTGAAGACCACTACTGGACTAGAGCCATTACTGATAGGATCCCATTGGATGTCAAAAATCATGTGGCCACCCACCTACAAGATGGTCAGAATTCTTCATCAAGACCCTGAAATAATGGTGAGGCTCTTCATATTTCTGGAGCAAGCAGATGCCATTGGGCTACACTGGCACGTGACAGGAGCAAATGGAAAATTTATTGGTGCCCACTTGAGCAAATCGACTAATAACAGGATGCCATGTGATCAAATGATCAAGTGATGTCATAACACATGAATATAATAAAGTGCACTAGATACACTTCAGATAAAATGCTTTGCTAAAAACAATTAGTATGCAATATAAATTTATAGGGATAAGATTAAATATAAAACACAGAGAATATGTTCAAATATTTATTACTTCACATGTGAAAACTAAGTTATAAATGTTCATCTACAGAAAAAAGACTAAACTTTGAGTAGACAAATATATTAGACTTAGATACTTTACTATTGCTATTAAAAATAAATACATGAGGGAGTATTAAGATGATAATAAAAAAGAAATGGTAAGGTGCCGAACAATCATTAATGTTTCATCCTTTTAAAATAACTTATGTAGGGAACTCGGCTCACCCCTGGCCCAGCTGACCATGGGGCCCCGGAAGGACAGAGTGGGTTTTGGGAGTGGGCCCATCACCTCTGGGGGGTCCCGAAGCAGCCAGATGAGACTCGCCCACCACACTACCACCACCTTTGCTGTCCAGACACTGGGATACTACCTCACGACCAGATTAACAGAGCAAAACCAGTTTGAGCCCAGGTCACGCAGCCACTTGCGGCCACTCGGTTTATTAAAATAGTGGAAACAGTAATGTCCTTTGATGCACTGTATTCCACGATGTGCAGGAAAGTTTTGTAGGAGGGAGAGATAGAGAGGAGAAAAATGACATAGAGAACCCGCCAGGTAGTTGAGGTGTGGGAGGGGGAGGGAGGTGGGGACATTGGTGATGGGAGATGGGTTTGGGTGGAGGGATGGGTGTTGGAACACTGTAGAACCAAAACTCCACATGAGCATCTTTCAATTGTATGTCTAAAATGGTGTAATAAAATTTGGGTTAAAAAATAAATAAATAAATTTAAAAAAATAAAATAACTTATGTAACTTGCCATCTATTTAACATCAGTATCTAACAATCTGGGTAGCCATTGGGCTACACTGGCATGTGACAGGAACAAATGGAAATGTTACTGGCGCCCACTCGAAGCAAATCGACGAATAGAGGGATGTCAAGTGATCAAATGATCAAGTTAATCCATCACATTTAAAGAAAGTAAAAAAAAATGCAAAATAAAGAATTTAAGCATACTATATATTAAAACAAATAAAGTACATAGACAATGTGTATTGCAGAGAACAATTTATGAAACCAAAATTCATGATCATTGAGAAATTTGATTATAAAACTATTATCGAAGATACTTTTAAAAAATTTAAAAGGGGTAAGTAATAATAGAGGAGATATTGTGCTTGCCTTGTTTATACTCTAAACCAATTTGATTATTGGTGCTCTATATGGGCCTGTGAGCATGACCAAGAGTGATTCTGTGTTAGAACTAGGATTAAATCCTAAATGGTGCTCAATTCCATCCCAAAACCAAAAATTAAAATTATATAAAATAAAATTAGATAATGAATAAAATGAATTCTTATTTTATAGACTATAAAATATGTATAGAATATAAAGAGATAGATACAATATAAATATATGCACAATATATTAAAACTATAATATATGTACATTCTATATTATATGTACAATATAAATATATGTACATTCTTTTCTTATGTGTTTCAACTGCATTATCATACAATTATGAAGATATTTCATGTAAAAGCATTTCTCCCTCCATATACTTACCATTGTACTCACAGACATGGGGCAGAGCTGCTACTAGCTCTCGCTGTGCCCAACCACTCACGAGGTTCCCAGGAGGGATGGCGGGTTCTAGCCCTGGCCAGCCACCGCAGCAGAGCCTCGCAACAAGCCAGATGACCCCTCACTCCATGACGGCCTCCATTTTCAACATCTGGACTTCCCTCTCATCAGAACTCCACCCAGCAGACCAGCCTATCACAGCCTGGCTCCTGCGGCCGCTGGGCAGTTCGGTTCATCAATAAATGCTGGCTTTAGAGATGACTACAAGAGTATGCTACCCGCACAGCAGAGCCTGGCAAGCTACCCGTGTTGTATTTGATATGCCAAATACCATTAACAATTATAGACCTCATTCCCATGAACTGATGGAATGGTTTGAGGCTCTTTATGTTCCTGGAGCAAGCAGGTGCCCTTGGGCTCTACTTGCATGAGACATGACATATGGAGATGTTACTGGTGCCCGCTCGAGCAAATCAATGATGAACGGGAAGACAGTGATACTTACCATTATGCATAATTGTTAAAAAAATCAATTAAAATCTTGTTTCTAAAATCGTGTTACTGGGAATTTTATGCTACATTTTAATATGACTCATTTTTTTGCTTTTTTAAAATAGGTATATATGCATTAAACACTAGTGAGATAGTTAAGACGGGATCCTAGGTGCAAGAGAGTGCAGCATTGTAAATCATGATGTCAAAAATAAGGTTTAAAATGTGAAAAAAGGCTAAATTGCAATAAAGATGCTCATCTTCAGATATATAAAAGCTGAAAAACAATCTACCTGCTATATTTTTAACTTTTCAAAGAACATGACTTTAATATGACTATGCTCAGAATACAACTTACTTTGCTTTGCTTCCATTAAAATGTAATTCATTTATAGCTTTTCATTAAATAGCTGGGCAATCTTGATGACAAAACTGTTTTATAAATTGGGCATCTATGAAAACATACATTTTAAAATTGTCTTTCGTGATAATATATTGGCTGAGTTACTTTGTAAATTTTCTCCTATGAAAAGATCATGTTAATTTACAGAAATTTTAAACAATTACTTCAAATTCATTACATTATAGTCTAAGTTATACTACTATCAGTTAATCTGCTTGCCAAGACATCTTCATGTGCTTCATTTTTATTTATAGAGTAGAAATCACTTTAGGATTGATTTTATGTAAGTTGTAAAATAGCTTTAATTGTCAAATGTATTTAAACTTACATAGACCATATTTTCCTACATGGAGTAGAAATAAATACTTGCAGTTAACAGATTAATGAAGAACTGTCTCAAGCAGCTTTAGACAGTTAAATTGCATTACATTCTTTAAGTGCTAATTATATCCATAAGTTTCAGCTCACAATATTGGAGTATACCCAAAGGGTTCATCCTCTACTCCTTAGCTAAATTCAACTATACTTATTAATTCAGTTTGGTAAAATATGGCATACATGTAGCTAATTTTGCTATATTCTGTTCAGTCTCATTTAAATGCTCCAGCACACCCTTTGGGCATGCAGGAAAGCAACCTCTCCATGTCTACACATGACACGAGATTAAGAGAGCTTTGAACTGCAGGCTTAAATTGTGTGTTGTGTACTAAAAATTATTCCTATCAAGCTTTTACATGCTTTCATTTTAAAATTTCCATTTAAATGCAAATTCTGCCATTTAACTAGAGTTCTTGTGTACTTTATTATGCTATAATTACTATTTCCAATCTTCCTGGGACCAACTAAAAGAAAGGCCATAGGTCATTTACAAGTCCTTTCCTAGTACAATTCAAATCAAGAATCCATCACTGCCAACGTTTGTGAGTGACACCCATTTGTTAAGAGACTTGAGAGATTGATTCAGACAGTACCCTAAATTCTCTCCTGTTCTAGGCTTTACAGTATAAAAATCAAAGAGAACCCACAGAAACCATTCCTTCATAGTCCTGTGGATTAATCAGTTTAGCCAAGATCTGGCACAAGTGCTTCCCTAGTTTAGAAAGAAAACACTTGCCAAATGACAAAAGCTAATTCCAACGTGAAGGAATAAGTAAGGTACTAAGATATTTTCTACTCATATTAAATAAAATACAGTTGGTTTGTTTTAAATTGCAAACAAATATTTTAACTAGTATTTTTATAATATTGTTTGTTAATAATGAATACAAGTGGAAGTCATAAAATAACTTAAAATTAAGTGGTTAGGATTACATATTATTAAAACTAATTAATTATTTAAATTATATGTGTACTCTATAAATTTTATAGCGTATTAGAATTTAATTCTAGGCATTTAGTTAAATTTTTAAGAAAACCCTAAATCCATATTTCATACACTTATTTTCTGTTGTCTATAATTTATGTGGCTGAGGATGAAATAACTGGTGGCAAAGGTTGCTATAAAGACAAATCAAAAGTGCTTTTAGGTCCTTGAATTTCTGCTGTTGAAGTCAGTATGGTGAAGTCTGTATAAATAATAAATGTCTATATAAATAATACAGACATTTACGTTAGACGAACCTGTGCTCAAATAATATTAAAATGACTATGCTGTCATCATTGAGCATAGTATTTAATGTCTGAAACAGGAAACAGGTATAAAATATCACAGAGGCTAACATACATCAGGCAGAGATATAAATATGCTCTGAAATATATGGTATACCCAAATATTGGTAAATGACTATAGAGGTGGATAATGGAAAGATAGAAATATAAGTGCGAATTTATTACTGAGTTGTTTTTTATGTCATAAATGGGTTCTGGATCTTGTCAAACCTTTTCTCTGTGTCTGTTAATAAGATCACCATGCAGTTTAAAGCATAGTAAGGGAACAACAAATGGGTAAAAGCAACAAAACCCGAGAGCTGGGCTGCAGAATAGAACTTATTATGACAGGAAATGATAGTTGGGAAAGATAAAGGTAGTTTTCAGAAGTTGATTCTGAGAAAATGGTGAAGGGAAATTGTCTTTACAATCAGGGATATTGGATTGGAGTATTATATGAGCGAAACTCCATCATCACTGTATATTACAGTGACTAAAACTGAAGAAAGGCAAATTTTGAGGCTAAAGAGATCGCTTGGTAAGTAAGGTGCTTGCCTTGCACACAGCTGACCCAGGTTTCATCTCTAGAACCACATATAATCTGAAGTCCTGTCAGAATTGATCCCTGTGCACAGAGCCAAGAGAATGCCCTGAGCATATCTGGATGTGGCCCAAACACACACACACACAAAAAAAAAAAACTATAGACATAGCTGTTCATCTAGATAGATTTTAGGCATATTAACAAGCAAGACATATAACTTCTTCAGACCGCCACCACCCCATCATATATTTTGTTCAATAATCATTATAGAGATGGTATTATTATTTGACAACAATGGGATGGAGAGGTAGTTCAATGGTTAAGGTAGTTCAGTGGCTAAGGCATTTGGTTTTCATGTAACTAACTCCAGCCCCCAGTATTACAAATGATCCCGAAGCACTGCCAGGAATTCCTTCTCAGCACAGAGCTAGGAATAGTGACTGAGCCCTTGTTGTCCAGCTCTGAAACATCAGAAAATATAAGAATCATTTCTTCATAACTTCTTGATGCATTAGCTTTTCTAATAATACTACTAATAATAATTATAATATTAATGTACTTTCTACTTCATCATTAAGTTATATGTCCTAGTGTTCTGAGTCTAGAGAGAGACCTTTGCACAGAGAAGGGACCCTTTGAATCCTGTTATTATTGACTGTATACACAAAGAGACTTAAGTGATAAACTCTAAATATCTGCAGGGTTAGTCACAATGTGTAAAATAAGAGGGAGAGAGATGCAGAGACAGAGAGAGAGACAGAGAGAGAGACAGAGAGAGAAAGAGAGGAAACAGGACTACCTGCTGTTGAGGCAGCCTGGGGGTGGGTGGGAGAGGGTGGGGTACATTGGTGGTGGAAATGGGGCACTGGTGGAGGGATTGGTGCTGGAATACTGTATTAGCAAAAACCAATTGTGAACACCTTTGTAATTGTATGTCTCACGATGGTATAATAAAAAATAAAAAAAATACATTGAACATCTGGAGCTGGAGAGATAGTACAGTTGGCCGGGTACCCACTTAAATATAGTAGAACTATATTCAATTCACAGAATCCCTGCAGAAAACTAGGATTAATTCCTGAGTTCAGTCAGTAATAACCTTTGAGTAGAACCAGGTGTGGCCCAAAAACAAAAGAAAAAATGAAAAGACAAATTAAAAATAAAAAAATATATACACCAAAAAATAAGTTCTTTAATTGAGGGTGAAGGGTTTGTCATTGTGAGGAAAGAAGATGGGATCAGTAGAGATTATACAGCAGGGACATGGGAACCTCCCAAGATGAGGTGTTTGGATGATTACGGGTATAATAATTTTACATTAGTGACATAAATTTAACACTATTGTAGCCATGTCACCTAAACTATAATGTATTGTTCATTATATTTTTATTATGTTTGCTTCTAGTGTTCATATGTCTAAAGTAATCAGAATTAATTTTATATTTGGAATTATAATATCATACTTGCTAACATATAATTGTTAAACAGAGTCACTATTCATGCTGAACATTAAAAATATATACTATCAAATTTACTACCCCATAAATAATAAATGTTCTAATCATTTATGGGGCAGGATCAGGAGGAAGCATGCGCCACATCAGCAGTGCTCAGGACTTACTCTTAACTCTTGGAGATCACTTCTGATGAGTTGGGGGAAAGGCATATGTGATTCCAGGAACTGGGATCTAACTGGGTTTGCCAATAAGTAGGGCAAGTGCTTTAACTCACACATGATCTCTGGCGCCCCTATTATATATATTCTTAATTGCAGTGCCCAGATGCATGAGCAGGTGGCAGAGGAGAGAGGGCTTGTCTACACCCAAGGCTCTGCCCCTTGGGTCCTGGATGGTTGATGGTCTGACATAGAAAAAAAACTTGGCTCGCTGGGATGAACCCAAGCCATGGCAGAGCCTGGCGAGCTACATGCAGTGTATTTCATATGCCCAAAACAGTAACAATGATTAACCTCATTCCCAACACATGGAGACGTTACTGGTGCCTGCTCGAGCAAATCAATAAACAATGGCAAGACAAGTGACAATTGCTAATATTGTTGGTATTCCCCCATGTTATTATATTATCTTATCGAGCACTAAGGATAAAGATTATTTTCATAACAGTCTGTTTATATCTAGATTTTATAAATTTGACTTCTGCCAATTTATTAAACATTTAAATGAAATTATGAAGCACGTTTAAAATTTGGAATATCCCTCAGTCCACAACTGTGGACATACTTTTAAAATCATTTGAAATTTCAAGTTTCTCCTTAGTAGAGGACAATGGATAAAATAATTCGGAGTTCATATTTTCAGCCATCTGTTTCTACTTACAGAGATGATAAGGCTACAGATGTCAGAGCCTTGGGGAAATTTTTTAGCAAACCGGTCATTATGCTCAGTGCACTGATTCAGTATACAGGTCTGAGTTAACAAAAAGTGTCATTTCTTTATTTAAATGTTATTTAATTTTTTTTTGCAATTAGTAAGTGCTACAGTTTTCAATTTCCTACCCTAATTGTTTGTTTGTTTGATTTTATGCATGGGTTATGTTCTGAAGAGTTTCTACTTCAGACATTCTTTCCTAGAAATTAACTGTAACCTGGGTACTTATTTTCATACATACTAGAGACAAATTCTTATGTCCACATACAAAATAGGTAATTGTTCTTTAAATCTTTTCTGTGGATTTATCTTTAACCTTACTCTGTTTTCTAGACAACGGTATTTGTACACTGTAAATTGTTTCAAAATGTCAGAAGGATTCAATTGCTTTTTTTAAGGCATTAGCTTTATCAATAATTGAATCTTTTCCCTTTCATTCATGTTGTTGATTTCATTATGAAACCTCTAGTTTCTGGCAAGTTACTGGGTTACTGCTTAACTTATTGAATTTTAAAAAAGTGGAGCATCCAAAAAAATTCTAATTTCACCCATCTATATTCTATCCATTTATTTTCTCCTTCATTTTGTACTGAGCAGTCACTTTATGCAGGCAGATACTGAAGGAATGCTGACATAAGTCTTTATATATGTCCACAAAGTTTAAATTTTGTTAAAGATACAGAAAAATAAATGTAAACCCTAATGATTTTAATACTTTTAAATATACTTTAAAATAAATGTGTATAAATAAATATATTGCTTGGTATTAATATAGGAATTGTAGAGGGGAAGACTATTATGTAAAAGTGACATAAGAAAGTTAAGGAAAATGTTATCAATAGTGAGTTTAATAGCATCACTAAAGAGTGACTTCTTTGAAATAGGCACATGAGCATCACATGAACATCTGAAGTGGAAACCTGTAGCATGTCACTGTATTGAAAGGGAACTCTGGAAGAACCATTTCTTTTCTACTTAAAGAACAAAAATATGGGTTAATTGTAGCAGAGTTCTTATAAGGGATTATTTTTAATGAGGGCACAGTGCTGTGAAACTCTGCATGTTACAGGTCCTTTAAAATAAAAAGCAAAGCCTTAAAATTTGGTGCATGAAAAAGCACTCTTTGGCACCATTGCAGGAACATGGGAAGATACCATCATTGACAACATCGATGAAGAATACAACCGACTGGTTCAGCACCTCCATGATTGTGCTAAGAATGCCGAGAGAGAGAAAGACACAAAAGGACGCCTGTCTTCAGAAACTCTTGAGCTCATTCACCAACGTGGAAAGTTGCGATCCTCAGAAGACCAAATGCTAACATCCAAGCTTGCTAAATGGTGCAGAGAAGTGATAAAAGAAGACCTCAAAGACAGAAGAGCAGAAATACTGGAAGATTGGAAGATGCAGCAGAAGCCGGGAAAAGCATTCACACCGCCCGCCTGTCCTTCGCCAACTATAAGACCAAGATGACTGCCCTCCGACGCCCTGATGCATCTATCAAATCTTCCAGAAAGGCAATGGAGAAGATTATCCAGGACTTCTACTCAAATCTCTTTGATAGCCAAGTCTACCTGCCCACATACCAAATTCCACAGGATGGATATGTCATTCCCAACGTTCTCCCTTCTGAAATCCGACATGCCATCTCGTCGGTAAAGAAGGGAACAGCACCAGGCCCAGACAAAGTCAGACTCGAACACCTGAAGAATCTGCCGCCGGTACTCATCAATACACTAGCTCGTCTCTTCACACGCTACCTGTCCGAATGCATGGTGCCGTCCCATTGGAAAACCAGCAGGACAGTTCTACTGTTCAAGAAGGGAGACATTCATGACATCGGCAACTATCGCCCCATCTGCCTGTTGTCCATCATGTGCAAGCTGTTTACATGAGTCATCCTGAACAGGATTAGCAGAACACTAGATGAAAGACAACCATGAGAGCAAGAAGGTTTCCGGAAAGGATTCAGCACAATTGACCATATCCACACAGTAACCAAGCTCATCGAGGTTTGTAGGGAGGACAAGATGCCTCTCTTCTCACGTACATTGATTTACAGAAAGCCTTTGATTCTGTGGAGACTGAAGAGGTCATTGAACCCCTAGCCAAACAGGGCGTTCAAACCCAATACATCAAGATCCTTCTTGAGCTGTATTACGGATTCACCACCAGGATCTCACCATTCTACAAAGAAGTGATCATTGATGTCAAAAGAGGGGTTTGACAGGGTGATACCATTTCACCAAAACTCTTCAGCGCCACCCTCGAGAACATCATGCAACAATTAGAATGGGAAGGAATGGGAGTGAAGATAGATGGTCGGCAACTACACCACCTCCACTTAGCTGATGACATCGTTCTAATAATACCAAACATTAGCCAAGCGGCACAAATGCTGTCTGACTTTGACCGAGAATGTGGAAAGATAGGTCTACAGCTGAATCTGAAGAAAACTATGTTCATGAAAAATGAACTAGTTCCAGAGGCCCCATTCACTCTCAATGGAACAAACATCTCTGAATGCAGCAGTTATGTGTACCTAGGTCGAGAATTCAACATGATGAAAGACCTAAAACCTGAGCTGCGCAGGAGGAAGAGATCAGCATGGAATGCCTTCAAAGCCATCGAAGAAATAGCTAAAAAGGACAAGGAACCTCCAGCTCTGGGCACATCTCTTTGACTCTACTGTTCTCCCTGCATTAGCATACGCCTTAGAGACTTGGGCCCTACGAAAGCAGGATGAGAATGCTATTCGGGTCTCCCAGAGAGGAATCGAAAGATCTATGCTTGGAATATCACATCTCTCTCAAGTGAGAGAAGGAATTCGGAGTTCTGACCTCCATCGCTATTCCAGAATCAGGGACACTGTCTCATTTGCCAAGGCTTGAAAATCAGATGGGCTGGACATGTAATGCGATTTGGAGACAACCGCTGGACTAGAGCCGTTACCGACTGGATCCCACGGGATGTCAAAAGATCACGTGGCCGCCCACCTACAAGATGGTCAGGCTTCCTTGTTAAGACCCTGAAGGAACGGTTTGAGGCTCTTCATATTCCTGAATCAACCAGGTGCCATTGGGCTATATTGGCACATGATAGGGTCCAATGGAAATGTTACTGGCGCCTGCTCGAGCAAATCAATGAATAACGGGATTCTAGTGATCAAGTGATCAAGTGATCAAGTGAAAAAGCACACAATTTTGTTTCAAAAAGTTCAATTTTTTTTTCAGAAATGTCAATTAAGCATCAAAGCAAAACGTATATTCGTGGAAGAGTGAACTAAGTTATACCACATGGAACCTGTCGTGATGATTCTGATAAGGTGATTGAGGAAGCAATGGTGAGAGCACTGAGGAGGGCCGTAATCCAGGGCAAAGAGACTAGAGATACCTACAGTGAATTACAGAGCATTGATGTTAGTTGAGATTTACAGAGTAAAGCATGGCTGTTTGAATTTCCCTTTATTTCTGTTCTTTCTCTCCCAAATATCTTATTTATTAATTAAAGTAGATTTAAATTTAAAATACATTTGTCCTATTAACCTCTTTGCAGAAAAAAAAAAATTCCAGCACCCTCCTCCAAATCTACATTTTAGAAATGAACTAACCTTAAGTGATGTCCAATTGCACCTGAGGCTGCTAAAGACCTTCTGGATTAAGTCATCAGCACCCCGTGGTGGAGTGATTTGTTACCTGAAATAATGGTTCTTGAACTTGTGGGTTCTTGAGAATTGTATGAAAGATTTGCATAAGAAACTCAGATACTTCAGAAGTTAGAGTTTTTTGCCCAGTTTTTTAGGTCTGAAGCTTGCTCCCAAAAGTCTTATCTTTTACCTGTGTATGACTTCTCTAGGCCCTTAATCCCTGCTCCAGATTAAGATATCCTTATCCTGTTATTGTGCCATTTGTCCCGCCTCCAGGACACTATGACCTTGTCCTGATAGTCTGATCTTGTCTTTACACCGTCTGTCAGGTGCACTTGCTCCTGTACTAAAACCTGCATCTGGAACTCTTAACATTTTTTAATCATATTCAAAAATATGATTGAATTTTTTTAGTATTTGTACCCCCATACCACTTGCTTGACCATAATACTTAAAGATAGTGTATAGTCATGAAAATAACAATATTTTATTTTATTATTATTTTATCTATTGTAATTTTTATTTGGTTTGGGGGGTCACACTTACTGGTGCTCAGGGGCTAATCCTGCTCTTGTCACAGGAATCTCTCCTACCAGGCTCGGTGGACCCTGTATGATGCTGGAATTGAACCATAATATAGGCCACATAGGATCAATGTCTTCCCTGTTTTGCTATCACTGTGGCCCCACTATTTTGTTATTTATCACTGTATCACTGTCTGCCCGTTCATCTTCTATTTGCTTGAGCGGGCACCAGTAACATCTCCATATGACCTGTCTCATGCAGGTAGAGTCCAAGGGAACCTGCTTGCTCCAGGAACATAAAGAGCCTCAAACCATTCCATCAGGTCATGGGAATGAGGTCTATAATTGTTACTGGTATCTGGCATATTAAATACGACACGGGTAGCTTGCCAGGCTCTGCAGTGTAGGTAGATACTCTTGTAGTTATCTCAAAATCCAGCATTTATTGATTAACTGTGGGCTGTGATAGGCTGGTCTGCTGGGTGGAGTTCTGAAGAGGCAGAAGTCCAGATGTGGAAAATGGAGGTCCTCATGGAGTGGGGGGTCGGCTGGCTTGTTGTGAGGCTCTGCTGGGGTGGCGGGCCAGGGCTAGAACCTGCCATCCCTCCCGGGAACCTCATGAGCGGCTGGGCACAGTGAGAGTCAGTAGCATCTCTGCCCCATGTCTGTCTTATCCTGTTATTGTGCCATTTGTCCTGCTCCAGGACACTACGGCCTTGTCCTGATAGTCTGGTCTTGTATTTACACTGTCTGTCAGGTCGGTTGTTAATATCAGATTTAATTCGGTATAGCAGTCTTCAATGGTTTTGGAGTCTGCTGCCAAGGTTCTCTGCCAACCAGTGAAACGTTGCTCTGCTAGGGCTTGGGGCTCTTACAATGCTGCCCTAGACCTGAATTGCTGAGCACACCTGAGTGATGCCAGAAGACCTGGGAAATCTTTCAAGGAAACACCTTAGGATCTTATAGGTCTCTGATCTACACTGAGGTGCAAAGTAATGGGCATCAAACTCGGGTCAGCCTCTTTCCAACACAACAGTCTTCAACCCTATACTACCTCAGTCTCTAAAGACATTTTTTTTCCTTTTTGAGGGGTGAAGGAAGACAACCTGTAGTCTCAGGGATTACTCAGCCTACACCCAGGGATCGCTTGTGGTGGGGCTCAGAGGCCATATGCAGTGCTCTGGATATAGCACAGGTTGGCAGTCTGCAAGGAAAGCACCATCTGTAGTATTGCTCGAAACCTAGAATTTTTTTAACTATTTCTTTGTCTATTCCTCAATATATTTTTGCCAGTGTACTTTTATTTTCCATACATATTTCATGACAGTTATTGTCCTATTTCATCATTTTAATGATTTACTTTTCTTTGAGTGATACTATATTACTTTTATTTACTTTGCTTAATTCACCAGTACGTGAGAGACATTTAAAATATTTGGAAATTCAACTCTCATCAATTAGTATTTTAAAGGTATTTTTTAACTCTACCATATGTTACTGAATGCATGCTGATTGACACTATTGGAATGAACCTATTTTTACTAAAGAAAGGGAGATGTACATTTTTTTCTTATACTAGAAGAAAGTTTGACTTTTTATATCTTTTAAAAAAAATATTTCGGGCCAGAGCGATAGCCCAGCGGGTAGGACGTTTGCCTTGCATGAGGCCGGCCTGTGCCTGCCTGAGTTCAATCCCTGGCATCCCATACAGTCCCCTGAGCACCACCAGGAGTAATTCCTGAGTGCAGAGCCAGGAGAACCCCTGAGCATTGCCGGGTGTGACCCAAAAAAAGAAAAAAAAAATCATTCTAAATATAATTACCTAAATACTGATAGAACCAGAAATTAGCACATACATCTTCTTAAAAGAAACTACTGAATTAGTGACTCAAAATGTATTAAAAATATTATATTAAATTGTTTTTATTTTTAATTATATATATATATTTAAATATTTTAGTATACCACTGTAAAATAGGTTCACTCCAACAATTGCAAAGTATTTCATATTTGGGTTTCGGTCTTACAGTGTTTAGCACCTATCCCTCCACCAGTGCCCATTTCCCACCACCAATGTCCCCAATCCTCCCCCCTCCCAGGCCTGCCTCTATGGCAGGTTCTTTATCTCTCTCTCTCTCTCTCTCTCTCTCTCTCTCTCTCTCTTCCTATTCTTCCAATCCACTTTGTGGATTGCAACGCATACATTCAGAAGTTATCATGTGTATCTTTTCGCCTATATTCAATGGTCAGTTCTAGGCTGGTATTATCATTTTCAACAATTATTAGCACACTGTTCCCTTCTCTGTCTTACCTAACCTCTGAATCCCACATGTTTGTGGTAGATTCCATCTGACAAACCTCCTGATTTACATTTTGCCTGACCTTGGATATAGGTATCAGAATATATATGTTTATACATATATACACATATACGTATTTATATCATGCAAATAAATGTAGTCATTCTATATTTGATTTAAAACATATTTTCCTCAAAATATTTATTATAAATGTAAAAAATACTTTTCCCTCCCTTGTATAATATTTCCTTTACATACATAAAATTTGTATGTTAAAATATTTGAAAAATTATTTTCTACTACTGTATTTAAAGGTGACTATAAGAGTATGCCAACCACACGGCAAGCCTGGCAAGCTGCCCGTGTCATATTTGATATGCCAAATACCAGTAACAATTATGTTAGGTCATTCCCATGACCCTAATATAATGGTTTGAGGCTCTTTATGTTCCTGGAGGCGAGCAGATGTCCTTGGGCTCTACTAGCATGAGACAGGAGATATGAAGATGTTACTGGAGCCTGCTCGAGAGCAAATTGATGATGAATGGGAAGATAGTGACATAGTGACATTTTCTACGTTGTGGGGAGATAAAACCTACGGTATAGTGCTTGTTTTGCATACTCCTTACCTGAGTTTGAAGTCAGACACTTATACGGTACCCCTTAGCCCTCCCAGGTCTAATACATGAATACAGAAATAGTAGTAATCTAGGAGCACTGCTGGATGTGGCCACAAACAAATATATGTATGTATGTATGTATGTATGTATGTATGTATGTATGTATATATACATACATGCATACATGTATATTCATTTGTAAATATATATGTAAATTGTTTAAATATATACAAAGATTTAAGCAAATTTTCTATAATAAAAGGACAAGGAAAATAATTCAATAGAAAATCTTCTAATTTGCTTATGAGAGTCTCTGAATTTTATCTCAGCACTACTGTATACCTACTGTATACAATCCTGATACAATCACCTTCACAAACTATCAATTGAATAAATAAATGCATTAATTTATTTGAAAAGTTTGAACTGCATTTGGTGCTCATAAATAAATAAATAACATAGAGTACTTGAAATGTTAATTTTCATTGAAATGTTAAATTTCATAATTGTTTTTCATGCCAAATGTTAATTACATATGCACATATATGTAAGATATAGAAGTATAGTTTGCTTAATTTTTTAAAAAAATTATGTTATTTTAAATATCATGACATTTTTTGCATTTACACAAAGGACCTTGTCTTATTCCTTTAAAGGACTTGTGAAATTCTCATTAATGAATAATCAACTAAATTTTAATAAAGCGCAAATAAATGTGATTATTTCATGATTAAAATATGTATGTTTTTGTACATATATAATACATAGTGCATATTATATATATATGTATATATATATATTGCTTTTTAGGTCATCATTGGAAATTCTCAGGGGTTATTCCTAGTTCTGAACTCAGGAATTACTCCTGGTGGTTCTTGGGGCCATGCGGGATGCCAGGCATTGAACCCAGGTCAACCACTTGGAAGGCAAACACCCAACCAACTGTACAATCATCGCAGGCCTTAGAAGATATTTTCATTTGCATTTTAGTTCCTAAAATGAACTATGCAATTTCAATTTCACTTTGAAACAAAAACGTCACAATTTAAAAAAAGACTTCACATCTGTTTTATAAGCTATTGACAAATAAAAAAAGTTCTGCAAACATATGATTATGTAATGGAATTAATTGAGTTTCAGAAATATGTCAACAGTTTCTTAGCTCCATAGAGTTAAATTAACAAGCTACCAAAAATAATAATGTGATTTAAAGCCAAAAAATGAACTTATAAGAATATCTATTTTTAGGAGTGTACATGAATTATACATAGAGGTAGGAATCACGTCAAAGTCATAATTTATGGAAATACTCTCTTATAAACTTCACAATGTACAATTATGCATTAGATTATCTATGATCAAGATACACTGAAACAGATACTGTGATGATGGGTGTGGTGTGGAATAATATGTACATGAACTAATAAAAAAAACCCTATAAACGAAGATTAATTTACAATCATCACTCATATCACTTGTATCACTTTTCTTCCCATTATTCATTGATTTGCTTGAGAGGGATCCAGTAACATCTCCATCTGTCCTGTCACATGCTTGTGTAGCCCAAGGGTATCCGGCTCGCTCCAGGAACATGAAAAGCCTCAAACCATTCCTTCAGGTCATGGGAATGAGGTCTATGATTGTTACTGGATTTTGGCATATCAAATATGGCACAGATAGCTTGCCAGGCTCTGCCATGCAGGTGGAATACTCTTGAAGTAGCCTCTCATCTCATTTATTTATTAGTGAACCGTGAAGCCACTTTTCTGCTGAGTGGAGCTCTGATGAGCTGTGGAGATCAGATGTTGAAAATGGCGGCCCTCATGGTGTGGGGGTTCCTCTGGTTTCTTGCAAGGCTTTGCTGGGATGGCAGATATAAGCGAGGCTTTGCTGGGATGGCAGGTCTGTGCCATGAGAGCCATGCAAGAGATGCATGGCTTTTTGCAAAATTAAAATCATTGTCAAGAAAAAATATATTGTATTTTTATCATCGTTTTGATCTGACTCCATTTTCCTCCCTTTATCACAATCAAGATATTTTATACTTACTGGCTCCTTTATGTTTCTAGAGTGAAAGAACAAAAAGAAAAGAAAAAAAATTCATCATGTGTTTTATTGGAAGGATTAAATAAAAATGTCTGTGTAAAAAACATATACTCATTGGTATACAAAAAAATCAGTGAACAGTTGAATAAATATACTCATTTAGAAATTATAAAATTTTAATACATTATCTTACAAGTTTTGTTACTTAAACTCTGTTACTTTTTAATTTTAATTAATTTAAACATATGTTAGCATACTTTAAAATTAAATATCCTTAAAAGTAATGCTATTGTCTGACAAATTTCACTTCTGCCATGATATTCAATGAAAGTTACTGTTTGTCTATTGTGTTTGTACTTTTTCCTCTGAATGCCTTGTTAACATGAGACTTGGACTTTTTATTGCCATGTGTGGTTGTCTCCTGCACAGTCTAAATGTGATTTAGCTACTGCATCATGTCTTTATTTATAAAGTAGATTGCATTTTATGATCTCAATGAAATGCAAGCATATGTAATCTAATAAATTTAATTTGGAAGAAAAATATAGCAACAAAAACGTGCAACGCTTCTTTTATATATTCCCAAAGGAACTGTTTCTTGCATTAAAACTAGCAACCAAGGATTTGATGGTTAAATTAGTATGAGGTTATTAGCAATATTTTTGTCATGAAGGAAAATAACGTACTCCAGGGTCATGAATAATTAAGGTTTTTATAGATTATTAATGATATATCAATACTCTTGAATAGTTTCCCTGAATGCTAATTTGAATGATAGGAACATCCAGAGATTTTGGTCTATTTAAAATTCCATTTATCTTTCCTGAACGATTCAGAATATTCATTGAAATATATGTAAATCACCAGAGAACATTACCATATTACAGCTATTTTTCTTTGATATAAAAATACATGAAAACATATTACATTATCATGAGCTACTTTACAAAGTATTCAGTTAGTTTAAATGAATTTAACTAATCCTAAGGTAAAAAGAGAGTACTTTATCCTCAGGCACATTTAGGCTGTCTTTCAGGAACACAGTTACAGCAGCTTGAATGGTTTCAGAATTGTTTTTTCACATTATCCTAGTTAGCCTTTAAAATAATATTGTGGGGTAGATAAAATTTTTTTTATATCTATTAACATTATGTAAAATATTAAAATTGACAGCACATATAATGTCAATTTTCTTCCCAAAAAAAGGTAATGAATGAGACATATGGGCTCTGAACCTATTTCGGGATTATTTCACTTCATTTACTCTTTTTATGTTATGGCAAGCAACCACTGGATATCATTGTTGTATATTATTAAAAATAACTACAGCAGTACTAACATTACATATATAATATTACATTTACAGCTACTCCACTCTTAATTTTTAAATAAATTTTCTTTTCTTTACTTTTCATTTCTCTTTTCTTTTCTTTTTTTTTTTTTTTTTTTGCTTTTTGGGTCACACTCGGCAATGCTCAAGGGTTTATCCTGGCTCTGCACTCAGGATTTACTCCTGGCGATGCTCGGGGATCATATTGGATGCCGAGGATCGAACCCCTGGCCGGCATGGGTTGGCTGCGCGCAAGGCAAATGCCCAAACCGCTGGGCTATCGCTCTGGCCCCTTTAAATAAATTTTAAAATCACAAATTGGTATTAGTGAGAATATTTCCTAATGCAAAAGAGTGATTACACACATTTGAGAATCTGATGCAATTTGATTCAATATTTTAAAAATCATAATAGATCATATATCTATGATATTGAAATAATCTTAACACTATCAAAGAATCTCATTGTCTCTGAAAATATTATTTTTTGACCATTTTTAAATGATTCTTGTTAATTAAATACTCTGTATTTTGACAATTACTCTAGAAAAGAAGACAGTTAAATGGTTTAATATTTTTGATAAAAACAAATTATAAATGTCAGCTTTTTTTCTAATGATGAAGATGATTTAATTATATACAGTAAAAATTTCTTCTCCTAAACAAATTATCTTTGGATCACAGAGAGAGAGAGAGAGAGAGAGAGAGCTTTACTATTTAGTAACTAAAAGAGAAAACAAAGGAAAAGAAAAGAAAGTTATTTTTGTATTTTTTTTCTGATCTGTAACAAGTGTATACAGTGTATACTTTCTAAAAGCCTGTAAGACTCTCATGCTTTCTAGACTCAGTGATTTTTAATCAGGAAACCACTTTTTATCTGTGCCAGACTCTGACCAAAAAGAGACTTTACTTTGTCAATTTTAAAGAATAAAAAACTATTTCATGAGATTATTAAATCCATCCATAACTACATTGAACATAATATATGATATAATGTCTTTTCAAGCATACATGACTGTTATTATCAAAATTCTACAAAGGATAGTTATTTATAATTCTAGCCTGTGTTTTACTGGTTCATCACAAACCAGTGCCATTAATCACATATTGCTTTGCTTAGTGCATTAACATAGATATTAATATAGATAACTTCTTTTATAGGTGCTTTTGTGTATTCTACTGGTAGGATATACAACCTGCATACTGTTGATTTAACCGAGCCACATACACATTAGTGTAAGACCAGAGTCTTTTTTAGAAATAACAAGACATACAGTTTGAGGCTCTTCATATTCTTGGAGCAAACAGATGCCATTGGGCTACACTGGCACGTGACAGGGACAAATGGAAGCGTTACTGGCGCCTGCTTGAGCAAATTGAAGAATAATGGGATGTCAAGTGATCAAGTGATCATTATTTTCTTAGCTTTAGTAGAAGAATTAAATAAAAATAACAAAACCAAATCATCTATAAAGTAATATAAACCAGTTTCTATTTTGACTGCTGTGCAAATACTAACCAATTTATTCTTACAGCTGTCCATCTTAGTGCTTAATTACTACTTTGATATTCATTGGACACGAAAAATCTAAGGTAGAGAACCATATTTGCTTGAATATTTCTAATTACACAGTACAAAATGATCAAATTCAGAAAGTATCTCCTAACTCTATGCTATTGTTAGTATCACAAACAAGTACAGTAGTCTCAAAGTGTCATAGATAACTATTTAGTATATAATTACCCCTATACTACAGAAATTTCCAGTAAAGTAATAAGCATTTATAATAATAGGGTCTAGTACTGTATATGATGCATGAAGAAAAGATTTGACTTTAAAACATTCAAAGTCTCCTCAGGTCTTGTTAAAGACATTCACACTGATTTTAAAATTAAATTGAATCGAGAAAATAAATGTAGCAGGAGAAATACTTTAAATATATATGTACATATATATCACTATCACTATCTTCCCGTTAATCATCTTTTTGCTAGAGCGGGCACCAGTAATATCTCCATATGTCCTGTCTCATGCTAGTAGAACCCAAAGGCATTTGCTTGCTCCAGGAACATAAAGAGCCTGTTTGAGGCTCTTTATGTACATATATATATATATATATATATATATATATATATTAGAAGAATCTATACTAATTTCAGTTTAGTCTATTGTCATAAAATCTTAGTAATATGTGTTTCCGTGTATGTATGAAAATAGACAAGGAAGTCAGTGAAATATAAAACAACATAAACTTATTTTTTTTATCAATTAATTGTCAAAAATTTGCAAAATTGATCTGTTTAAAAATAGTGTATTCAGGGACCGGAGGCGAAAGCCCAGCCGGTAGGGCCTTTGCCTTCCTCACGGCCGGCCTATCCCATCCCGGCCTGGCATCCCATATGGTCCCCCAGTACTGCCAGGAGTAATTCCTGAGTGCAGATCCAGGAGAAACTCCTGAGCATTGCAGGGTATGACCCAAAAAAGCAAAATTAAAAATAAAAATAAAATTAAAATAGTGTATTCAGCATATAATTTTGAGAAATGAAATTCTTACCTCATGCCATTTACTATTTTAGTTTAAAATTATTCACTTGATCACTTGACATCCCATTATTCATCGATTTGCTCGAGCAGTCACCAGTAACATTTCCATTTGACCCTATTAAGTGCCAGTGTAGCCCAATGGAACCTGTTTGCTTCAGGAATACTAAGAGTCTCAAACTGTTTGTTCAGGGTCTCGATGAAGAAGTCTGACCATCTTGTAGGTGGACAGCCACGTGATCTCTTGACATCCCATGGGATCCAGTCAGTAACAGCTCTAGTGCAGGGGTCATCTCCAAATCGCATTACATGTCCAGCCCATCTGATTTTCGATGCCTTGGCAAAGGAGACAGCGTCCCTGACTCTGGAACAGCAACGGAGGTCGGAACTCCGGATTCCTTCTCTCACTTGAGTGAGGCGTGATATTCCAAGCATAGCTCTTTCGGTTCCTCTTTGGGAAACCTAAATAGCATTCTCATCCTGCTTGGCCCAGGTCTCTGAGGCGTATGTTAATGCAGGGAGAACAGTGGAGTTGAAGAGATGTGCCTGAAGCCAGAGGTTCTTTGTCCTTTTAACTATTTCTCTGATGCTTTTGAGGGCATTCCATGCCATTCTTTTCCTCCTGCACAACTCATGTTTTAAGTTGTTCATCATGTTGACTTCTCGACCTAGGTACACACAACTGCTACATTCAGAGATGTTTGTTCCATTGAGAGTGAATGGGGCCTCTGCATCTAGTTCATTAATCATAAACATAGTTTTGTTGAGATTTAGCTCTAGACCTATCCTTCCACATTCTCAGTCAAAGTCAGCCAGCATTTGTGCTGCTTGGCTAATGTTTGGTGTTATTAGAACAATGTAATCAGCGAAGCGGAGGTGTTGTAGCATAAAATCATTACTTATTATTTATAAAAATTATTTATAATTTATATTATAATAATTTGTATGATTTATATTATTTATTAATTTTATTATTTATAATAATTTATAAATAATAGAAATTAGTTTATCACAGACAAGGGGCAGAGCTGCTACCAGCTCTCCCTGTGCCCAGCCTCTCATGAGGCTCCAGGGAGGGATGGCGGGTTCTAGCCCTGGCTCGCCACCCCAGCAGAGCCTCGCAACAAGCCGGACGACACCCCCCACTCCATGAGGGCTGCCATTTTTCACATCTGGACCTCCCCTCTCTTCAGAACTCCATCCAGCAGACGAGCCTATCACAGCCCAGCTCGCACAGCCGCCATGCGCCATGCAGTTCATCAATAAATGCTGTATTTAGAGGTGACTACAAGAGTATGCCACCTGCACGGCAAAGCCTGGCAAGCTGTACATGTCGTATTTGATATGGCAAATACCAGTAATAATTGTTAGGTCATTTCCATGACCTAATATAATGTTTTGAGGCTCTTTATGTTCCTGGAGCTGCAGATGCCCTTGGGCTCTACTAGCATGAGACAGGACATATGGAGATGTTACTGGAGCCCACTTGAGCAAATAGATGACGAACGGGAAGATAGTGATAGTGATAGTGAATAATTTATAATAATATTTTAATTTATATTATTTATTAATAAAGTATTGTCCATTATTTATAAATGTTATTTATAATTTATATTATAATAATTTTATGATTTATTATTTATAAATATTAGTTATCATTATGTTTATTAAAATATAGTTTAAAATTATCATAAGCTATATTTAAGCTAGATAATAGCATATTTTCTTAACTTTGAAATAGACAAATACAATAAAATATAAACAACTCTAACAAAACATTATAAACATTTCCATAAAAAGAAAATAAAATATCATTATTTTTAAGTTTTTGTCATTTGTAATTTATAAATAGTAGCAATATATATTATAGTCAAAATTATTCATGTTAAATGTCTACAATTTGCAAAATATACAATAAAATAAAGCAATAACTTCTTAATTTTATATATTGTTAAATTATTAATATATATTTAATGCAACATATAACATAAAACATAGGTTGCATATAATAGCCAGTATGTTGCTACTGCTTAAAATTGATCTAAGAACTTGTGTCCAAAATACACACACGTAGGAAATGAGATAATAATATGGCATAATTCTAAGGGAAAAGTCATAAAATCAAAGTACTAATTAAGATATAAAATATTCATTGTTTTATCATAATTGTTCAATAAAGATTTCAATTGAAGTCTTGATATGAAACTTACTACATAGAGACTTAAGTTATAGCCCTAAATATCTGCAGAGCTAGCTGCAATGTGTAAAAGAAGAGGGAGAGAGATGCAGAGACAGAAAAAGAGAGAAGGGGAGAGAGAGAAAGCAGAGAGAGAGAGAGGAAAAAGGGTGTACCTGCTATTGAGGCAGCTTGGAGTGGGCGGGAGGGGGTATGGGTACACCAGTGGTGGGAATGGGGCACTGGTGGAGGGATGGGTGCTGGAATACTATATTACCAAGAACCAATTATGAACACCTTTGCAACTGTATGTTTCACTGTGGTATAATAAAAAATAAAAAAATACTTACTACAGTGTCCACATTATAAGAGAAAATAGAAATTTTAAACATACCTCACATAATGTAAAAATATTTTCTTTAAAAAAATAGTTGGGCCATTTTCTATTATTGTGTGCAAATATATTTGTAATACACATCAGCAAGTTGACTCCATGTTAGCTCTTCTAAAGAATCACAACTTTAAATAAAGTTCTCATAAGCAGTTTTATAAAGAGTAGAGTTAGACTTGATTTGGATCGAAAACTCTGTTCAGAACTGGAGAGAGGCCAAACACCTACTAATAAATATTAATGAATGAACAATTATATAGCTAAAATAATATGGGTAATGCCCCTTAACATAAAGTGATACAATATGAATGCATGTAACATATGAATTTTTTGGCATTTAAAAAATTTAATTAAAAACCATGATTTACAAAGTTTTAAAATTAAATCTTTTTGGTGTTTCTTTCAAAATATACACCTCTGTAATTTAAAAGTTTTCTAAAAGTATAATTTTAAATTTAGAGTGGTAGAACCAATTATATTTATATCAACTTTTAAAGTTAACTTTAAATTTTATTTTTAACATAAATATGAAACATTTTCCATTGAAGCAATAGCTTAGAAGGAAAGCCACAAGAATTAATAGTTTTAAAGTCATAAATCATTAAAAAAATCATATTTCTGCTCAGTGAAAAACAACTACCTCATTCAGTGTCAATAACCTGTCTAAATGTCAGCCTTTCAGCATCTCCTTTTTTGCACCTTCTTTACTGTCTGTTTTTCTGTTAAAACTTCTATTGTGAAAAGACATAATGAGATGCACATATATCTTCCTCTCTTCTTTTGCCCTTCTAAAGGACAACAAAAAAATCTCCATGTATGCCTTTCATGAATGTCATACAAATTGTAACAATTGTGTCATGTCCGAAATATCCATTGTTTCACATAATTCAATTGCAAACTATGGGATTCCCTTAAGCCTGACTTAAAAGCTGTTTGAATAGGTAATGCAAATTTCAGAAATTGTTTTGGAAACAATTTTTATAAAGCAATATTGTGAAATTAATCCACCACGTTTTCTCATGACCTACTTAGACATTTTAATAGCAGTGGATAACTTCTGATCTCCAATTACTTTAAACTGCTTTAGTTTTTACAACTAATAAGATTCATAAAATACCAACACATTTTTGATAACAACAACAAATTTCTCAAAAGATTGTTTTTTTTTCCTTGAAGATTTTGAGTCAATAAAAATATTTCTTTAAATTATTGCATTACAGATTATGTGTAAAATTTAGATGTTGCTTATTTGTCTGGTTTCATGATCTCTGCAGTCAAACTTCTACCACAAATTAAGTAAAGAAGTTCTTCAAAGCTATCATGATTATTAGAAGTAAACACTTTAACAAAAATTATTTGACTCACTTTTTCTTGTCTAAGGTATAATACATTTGTATCGTGAAGACTGCTGTGATGACTTCAGTATTTGAATCTCTTATGTTCAAATTTAATAACTACTTATTTATAAACTTAATTAATCAGTCTGTCCTATCATTCCTAGTATATAAATAAATATTATAAATACTTATAAAATAGTTACTAGCTTTACTAATAAATTATATTTATATGCACTTAATTAAAGAAATGATGTTCAAATATCATTCTATCAGCAATGTGCTGGTGGAGAAATATCATTAATGGGCTTTTTGATTTTACTTTAGACATTGCTTACCTAAGTGTTCTGTTAAAGAAATAACAGCCGTTTTTTAAAAAAAAAGATCTTAATACAGTGTAATACAAATTGTATTTTTCATATTAATTTAATACTTTTATGCTGGACCTGATGGAATAAAATATTGAAAGTCTTTATTTTCAGTAATTAAGCTACTATCATTAGTGCCAAGTGTAGTCCAGTCCTGACCACCACTGGCTGTTATCTTCCACTGCCTCCCCACAAAAAAATACTAATATGATCTCATTAACTATATATATATATGCATATATCTGTATATATGCATATATATACACATACTATATATGTATATCTATATATATATTTACATATATTTAAATCTACATTTTGAAATACCTATATATGAAGAGAGATATAATTTGGAATATATTCTTTTTTTCTTCAATAATTTTTACAATCATCACGCCTTCTCCTGCCACTTGCCCCTTGAGGAGTTACAGGTGTGACTGCGGTACCCAGCTGCATCAGCAGGTGGCAGACAGGAAACAGGCTTGTCTACACCCAGGGCTCTGTCCCACAGGCCCTGGACGATTGATGGTCTGACATAGTAAATGACTAGGCCCCCTGGGATGAACCCAGAGCCACAGCAGAGCCTGGCAATCTACCAGTGGTGTATTTGATATGCCGAAAACAATAATAATAAAGGACCTCATTCCCAACGAATGAAGACGTTACTGGCATGTGCTCGAGCAAATCCATGATCAATAGGAAGACAAGTGATACAAGTGATACCATACTTTATTCAATCTAGTAGTGAAAATAGTCCTGTAGGGAATATCCTCTTTTTGCTCTACATGTCAGAGTAATATATCTGTGTTGCCTATGACCTAAATGATTTATGATTTAAGGAGTGCATCAATGAGTTATTTTGAATACAGCTGCATGTTTAAAAATAGAATTGAGAGAAAATAACTCTTAAAAAATAATATTTAAATCATAAAGTACAAATATAGCAGTCAGTCTAGAGAAAGATGATGAAATATTAAGCAAAAAATTGGCAAAGTTGTTTCCGGTCCTTCCCGCACTGGGCTAAACATGAGGCAATTTGTGGAATGGGGAGGGCTTTAGTCCCTGCCTGTCCCAACAAAGCCTCAGCAGCCAGTAGATATTTCCACACACCACAATCACTGCCACCTTAAAGGTTTGACTCCACTACTCAGAAAAGCCCCACCTATGAGTGAATCCATTTTTAAATTCTTGTTGCGGGTTTCTGTGACTAAACTCTCCAGACTTTCTTGGAGCCGGAGATGGCCACATCTCCATATTCTCCTCCCCTCCAGAATGTCTGGTCTTCTCACCCACAAACTGCTTCAGACAATTGAGTTTGCCAAAGCAAACTCATCCACCAGCTATGATCCAGAGACTCATATATAAATCTCTAAAGAGACCTATAAATGGCAGTGATGTGTTGGGTGACATGCCCTACTTTAAGCTCTAGCAACACTTAGCTTGCAGCCTGTCCCAGCTCTGCTAGGAAGGCTTTTGAATCACCTCTGTCACTTGTAAAGCCAAAAGGCCCATCTGAAGTGCTGCATTTGAATAGAGTTGTTTACCTGTATTCATCTCTAGATAGTACAGCCCATGATGGGCCAGGCTGGGAGGTTTTGGTGGATTCCTATCTGTACAATAGCTGGGAGAAGAGAGAAGGCCCTCTTTTGCCATTTTGACTTCCATTGGTGTCGGGCGCTCCGCCGGGTCCCCGACAGTGCGGGAAGCGAAGTTCCCTTCTACCTCTGAAGCCGGCGAGGAACGGATGAAAACTCACGAGTCCGGTGCAGTTCCAAAAATGGCTTTTAATAGTACAAAAGCTCTTCCACAGCACTCCAATATAATGAAAAACTTTAGCTCTGGTCCGAACTTAGATCATACAAAAGAGCCTAAGTCTCCCACCAAAGAGAGAGGATCTCACCCGAGCTGAGTCCTACCCAGAAGAAGGAGCAAAGGCCAAAGAGCAAAAGGCCAAAAGCCAAAAGTCAAAAGCCAAAAGCCAAAAGCCGCAGGAACCAAAAGCTGAAGGCTGAGGAACCAAAAGGCAAAAGGTGAAGGGGCCTCAAGTCAGCCCCTTATATACACCAAAGTAACCCAATCGGGAGGTTGTCATGCCAACAAAGAACCCTAAACAGAGTGTAGTGCCACACCCTATTGTAGGTATAAACAAAGGTTACACCAAGGACTAATCCCAAGATCATCTCTTATGTAAAACACTGGAGAGAGAGGGGGCTGATATAAAGTAATACATCTTAACTTCATGAGCTTCATGTAATCTATATGGTACCCACAAGGTCCTTTTTATCTGCACCAGGGTGATTTTGAGTGTCTTGTTCTCATGTACTGAAAGGGTCATACTCGCCTGCTTAGAGCAAACTAGTATGATCCTTCCTATAGTCTACCTTTAGTCTCAGCGTAGCCAGGGTGGTAGACTCCTGGTAAATTCTAACTGTCCCACGTTGGGTGCAGTGGGTATAAAGAGGAGCTGTGCCCAATCTAGAAAACATAGAAGCCTTAGTGGATGTATAAGTCAGAAGTTATTCAATCAAGGTGACTTCTGTAACTGCCACACCCTCTAGCAGTGTTTACATAGAAGAGAGGTCTCATTAGAATGAACCTTGGCTTAAATAAGATTAAGCTGGGAGTGAGCAAAACAACAAAACTCCCAGATTAGCTAAACATGTCCTCCAACACATTGGCATGCTCCTCTCTCCATCTTCTCCATTCTCTGTTGGGTTTTAACATGTGGTGGCAGCCATCTTGGCCTACACGTGGCTGGGGCCCAGCTGGGAACCCAAATCTGGGGTTTCTCCTGTTTCTGGATTGTATATCATAACCTGTGATAGTAAAGCCTTTTAAAAACGTGCTGGATTCCTGAGTTATCATTCATTCCCTGCTGGCTTAGGAGGTATAAGGAACTCACTTCCTGGTATTGTTGGGGACCCCAGCAGATGCCCGACAGAAATGTTTCCAGTTCTTCCCACAGCATGCGGCCACAGAGCAGCCATGAAAAATCTCAAAATCTAGTGTATGATATACCAAGTATTGCATCACATTTAATATATTTAAGTATAAGGCACCAAATAACAAAATATAAGTTAAAATATCTATTCTATAAGAATATATCAGTTGTAATTTCTTATAATTTGTATAATTTCTTATACAAAGGGCTCAATGACCCAATGGATCCGTTGTGAGGTTTAACGATTTCATAAACTTACTTCTAAGAAAATATTTCTCAACCCTATTTAGAAATTAGCTCTAAGAAGCAATATAAAATTCAGTGTCTGCTTAGGAAAGGCTCAGTGGTTATGAAAATTTGAAATAATTGGTGTCAATAGTTGCAATGATAGTTGTTTTGGGCTTGAGAAGCAGCCGGGCACTTCAGCCACACCTGCAACACCTTGAGGGGCAGGATGAAATAATAAGAGCAAAAAATAAGAGAAAAGAAGAAAAAATACAATATAAATCAATCTATCATTACTCAGCATAGTATATCCTTGATACAAGAACAGCTGCTTTTCCCATAAAGAGTATTTTCATTAATTTCAGCTGTAAGAATTTATCACAATATATGAGTTCTTAGGGAACTTAACAAAACTGTCATTTTTAAATAGGTTACTGACCATAGTCAACAAATGTTGACTAGTAATCCTATTCTATTATGAATGACAGTTTTATCCCTTTGTAAAATAAAGTTATTATTAGATTTTTATAAGCACTGTAATCCATGTAAAATTGCTTACATCATAGCCTCTATGAAAGTAGGAAAATTGAAGTGATGACAAAAATTGGCCATCTTAAAATCAATAAAACTATATCTACTTATACATTGAATCTGTAGAGTTCAGTGGTAATGAAATAGGAAGAAGAAAATAGAATTTTATTTTCTGATACCACTGCATGACTTTGGAAAAGTCACAGAATCTCTTCCAATCTTTTGACTTTACAATAAATAAAAAGGAAAAAGAGGAAAGCATTAACATATATTGACACATATGTGGTAAAATTCTTGTGTACTGAAGGGGCTTCCATCTCTTGAGTTTATTTTTGTGAAGCTGATTATGAATTGACACGTTGAAAATTAAGTGAAAGAAGTTTCACTGGACATTTAAAATTAGTTTAATATGATTGAAATAACATGTAGAAAGTGTGAAAGTTAATATTCAGAAAAACAAAACAAAATCGTTTAGTGGAAGATAGGTCACCATTGTTTTAGGGCTGTAAATAAACTCAATTAAAACTATTGTTTTGGTATCAGTTTTATATAATCCAGTTGTGGATGTATTATGTTATGTAGTGAAAGGACTAAAGAACAAATGATTTAGGATTTTGACAGCTAAGTATGTGATGTGCTGGTAAATGTGTCGGAATTGAATATTGGGCTTTCGGCCTTTGAAGAGGCCCAACTTCTCTCTTAGGTGTGTTTCTCTCTCTGTTCCCACCCCTCCTCAAAACTGCCAAATTAAACCTGTTATATTTTGAAAAAATTATAATACAGAGAAACATGCATACTAGTGATTCAAATGAATGTGGACATAGATGTAGATCAACCTATTTGTTTAGTACAAATGGAAATAATTTAGCAAGGAATTGATAAAATAATAGAAAAATATGTCCTAAAGGAAAATTTATTTTGTGATTTTTTTCAGGAAGAAGAACATAACTGTAAGGCTTAGTAGTATGTAATTAAAGAACACAAGGTAGAGAGACATATTAGCTGATGAATTAAGAAATGTAAGGCCAGAGTGGAGAGATAGAACAGCTGGTAAGGCAATTGCCTTGATACAGTCAGTCCAGGTTTGATTTTTGGCAGCAAATATCATCAGAGGCATAACAGATTAAAAGAAATGTGAGAAAGTGTTTTTATTTTGTCTTAAAATTGGATTTTTTGTATAGCTTTGGAAGACCTTTATAGATGTGGAATTCCAGGAATGAGGTGAACTAATGTGATACCCATAAGTTGCATGATTTACAAAGTGAGATTCTACAACTATATAGATATATAATATTCTAATATTTGTGATGGTCAGAAGAACATTTTCTAGAATAGGATTATCTACAAATTAACATATTATAAAGCATTTTGTAATTTTGATAGGAGATATAATATATATCTCCTATCAAAGTATATATAGTTATCAAAATTATATATATATTATTTGCACAAATGGTTAGCTCAAGTTCTAGTTTAAGATAATCCACGAAGACAAACAGAATATTGTTTCAACAGTTAAACAAAATATTTTGCCAAGTATTATTGAACTTCTCTTTTAGAGTAAGAACAGAAGAAATATTTGTTCAGAGGAGAAAAATAAAATAGAATCTAGCTATACTAAAGTATGTGAGAATAAAATAATTCCTACTTACATGTTGAAAAACAAAAATCGTATGAATTCAGTTCAAAATTTGTTTAGAAAGAGAAATATTCAATACCTAAAAAAATTCAACCACAGTTAAAGAAAAATACTGGGTTATAGATAGCAAGTTGTGACTGATTACAGATCATATGCATTTTCAAATAGTAATGAGCTCTAACAATGAACGGCATTTTAAAAACAAATTATTATATTGCATTAAAGAAACTCAGGTACTTCTTATTATGATTTAATACAGATTTTGTGATCAAAAAGTTCTAACTTAACTTCTATCTCTGGTACTTTCTAGCTTTGAAAATCAAAAGAAATTACATATCATTTCTCATCATTAAATTTGAGAGAAGATACAGGCAGAGGTCATAAACCCACGAAGATTTTGAAACCAATTTTTTCAAATTCAAATTGAGTTCATAGCTTGTTTCTGTTTGGCTATCATCATCACCTGTGGTTAACAATAAAGAAAATAAAACAAATAAAGAAATCATTTATATGCAGGGCTTGAGGAACTCAGACTTAATTTATGTTAGTGCTTATCTCTACCAGCTGTCTTTAAATCACTAGGCTAAGCACAGGCAACAGTTTGCTAAGATTTCTCATTCAGTTACTTAAAACATATTGCAAGAAATGTCTGCTTCATGGTTTGAAGAACAGTTTTGTCAGTGACAAAGACTAAATGTACTCTGTAAAGAATCTATATAAGTATTAGGCATTTCTTCAGTTTGCAATCAACTGTGCAACATGTTTGAAATATCGTTAAGGCACCGGCAAACAAGAAAGATGGCATGCCTGGAAAGACAGCCTGAGCCACTTGCCACCACACAAAGACGCAGATGGAGGATAACATAGCTAGGAAAAATCAAAAACAGCAAAAGGATAGCAAAGCCATCCTGCACTGAAAAACAGAGGGGTATTGCTAAATTCAACTGGTGCAAGAGTACAATATTAGAGACAAGATTTAGATAAATAATGACTCTTGAATTTTCATGTCATAAGAAGATAAAGACAAGATAATCCAGTAGTAGAAAAGACAAAGTATAACTATTTTATATCTTCTGAAATAAAGCATTTTCATCCCCTGCACTGTGACTATTGCTTCGACAGCCCAGTTTTTCTCCTTAATAAGTATTTACAATAAATCAGGATGTCGGCTCTTACAGAAAATATAATAATATTAATGCTTTCTATCCCTATTTCCTCTCAAGTAGAATGGTTTTCAATTTGTTTTGGTCATGTTTTTCATGTTTACATTATCATCATTTAAGATACTTGTAATGTGAATAAGTATAAGGTAGTTACAATGAATATAGCTATAAGGTAGTTGATAGTTGGTGGTATGGCATAGAAAAAGACTGGACCCCTTGAATGAACTCAGAGCCACAGAAGAGCCTGGCAAGCTACCCTTGGTGTATTTCATATGCCAAAAGAACAGTAACAATAATGGACCTCAATAAAAATAAATGGAGATGTTACTGGCTCCCACTAGAACAAATTGATGAACAATGGAAAGACAAGTGATACAAATGAAGTTAAATGTAATAAGTTATAATGTAGTTATAATTTAACTAGACTAAAAAAATAAACAGGTATTAATGATTGAATAAGTACATGAAGGTTTTTATACAATTGTCAAATAATCCCATATACCTAAAGTAACCAAAAATACCTTGATACATCACTTAATCACATGATCACTTGACATCCTGTTATTTGTCCATTGCTCAGGTAGGCACCAGTAATGTTTCCATTTGAACCTATCGCATGCCAATGCAGCCCAATGGCATCTGCTTACTCCAGGAATACGAAGCACCTCAAACCTTTTGTTCAGGGTCTTGACGAAGAAGTCTGACCTCTCGTAGGTGGGCAGCCACGTGATGTTTTGACATCCTGTGGAATCCAGTCAGTAACGGTTCTAGTCAGTGGTGGTCTCCAAATCACATTATATCTCCAGCCCATCTTATTTTTGACGCCTTGGCAAATGAGACACTATCCCTGACTCTGGATCATCGACGGAGGTCTGAACTCCAGAGTTCCGACCTTGACACATAGGAGTGAATAAGTAAGCGCCAATGGGCCAGTGGATAGCATAAGAGATCAATTGCTTTCCTTCTGCACCTGATGTAGATCCAGAAGTAAACCCTGAGTAATTATGGTATGCTCCCAACTCAATCAATGAATAAATAATTTACATCAGGATCATCATGCAAAGCAATTCCCAAAATCACATATAGATTCCATCTCTATTTCAAAATCATTATAGAAAAAAAAAAAAACTGTAGTTTCTTTGTCAACAAATTACAGTTATTTTTGTCTGTGCAAAATATGGTGCTATTGCCTTCTATATTTTTAACTGATATTATGATATTTGAAATTTTTTCTTATCTGCATCCATTAATTATAAAAACTATCATTCCAAATTATAGAGTAACACAAAGTGGCTAAAAACAGCCTGTGCACTCACATTTGGATTATCATCTGCTGTACTACGGAAACATGATGAATATAAATTTATTTATTTATTTAAATTAACTTTTATTCTGGTCTGCTGGGTGGAATTGCTACGAGAGGGAAGTCCAGATGTGGAAGATGGCGGCCCCCATGGAGTGCGGGGTCGCCTGGCTTGTGAGGCTCTGCTGGGGTGGCAGGCCAGGGATAGAACCCGCCATGCCTCCAGGGTGCCTCATGAGCAGCTGGGCACAGGGAGAGCAAGGAGCAGCTCTGCCCCATGTCTGAGAGTCTCTGGTTCAGCATACCTGGGCCGGATTGAAAAGAAACTGCTGCAGGGTGGGTGTGGATGATCCTGGCTGTGTTAGTCTGGTCTGCTGGGTGGAATTGTTACAAGAGGGAAGTCCGGATGTGAAAGATGGCTGCCCCCATGGAGTCAGGGGGGTCATCTGGCTTGTCGTGAGGCTCCGCTGGGGTGGCAGGCCAGGACTAGAACCTGCCATGCTTCCCGGGCGCCTCATGACCCACACGGTTCATCAATAAATGCTTTATTCAGAGTTAACTACAAGAGTATGCCACCCAGCATGGCAAGCCTGGCAAGCTGCTCGTGTCGTATTTGATATTCCAAATACCAGTAACATTTATATTAGGTCATTCCCATGGCCTAAAATAATGGTTTGAGGATCTTTATGTTCCTGGAGCAAGCAGATGCTTTTGGGTTCTACTAGCATGAGACAGGACATATGGAGATATTACTGGTGCCCACTCTAGCAAATAGATGGTGAACGGGAAGATAGTGATAGTGGTAGCGAATTTTTTTTACTGTTTTTGGCATATTGAATATGCCAAGCAGCACAGATCCTGGCTGACTTTGACTAAGAATGTGGAAAGATAGGTCTACAGCTGAATCTCAACAAAACTATGTTCATGAAAAATGAGCTAGTTCCAGAGGCCCCATTCACTCTCAATGGAACAAACATCTCTGTATGCAGCAGTTATGTGTACCTAGGTCGAGAAGTCAACATGATGAACGACGTAAAACCTGAGCTACGCAAGAGGAAGAGAGCAGCGGCATGGAATGCCTTCAAAAGCATAGAAGAAATAGCTAAAAGAAAAAGAACCTCTGGTTCCCGGCACATGTCTTCAACTCCATCATTCTCCCTGGATTAACATATGCTCCAGAGACCTGGACCCTACGAAAGCAAGATGAGAATGCTATTTGGGTCTCCCAAAGAGGAATTGAAAGAGTTATGCTTGGAATATCATGCCTCACTCAACTGAAAGAAGGAATTCGGAGCTCTGACCTCTATCGCTGTTCCAGAGTCAGGGACGCTGTTTCATTTGCCAAGGCATTGAAAATCAGATGGTCTGGACATATAATGCGATTTGGAGATGACTGCTGGACTACAGCCATTACTGACGTGATCCCATGGAATGTCAAAAGATCACATGTCCGCCCACCTACAAGATGGTCAGACTTCTTCAAGAACCTGAATGAACGGTTTGAGGCTCTTGTATTCCTGAAGCAACTAGATGCCATTGTGCTACACTGGCACATGATAGGGTCAAATGGAAATATTACTGGTGCCCGCTCAAGCAAATCAATGAATAACGGGATTTCATGTGATCAAGTGAAAATTTATTTAGAAATAAAATTTAAATTCAGGAAACACTTTTTTTTTCTGCCATTTTCAACATTGTACTCCAGAGCTCATCAGAGCTCCACCCAAGAGATAAGTTGGTCTCAACCCTGCCCATCAGAGTTCCGCCCTCATGGTGAAGCTTATTCCAAGTCCAGGTATGCTTGGACCAGAGACACAAATACACAGAGCAGAGCTACTACCGACTCTCTCTGTGCTCAGCGATCGTGAGGTTTCCTGGAGGAAAGGCGAAGTTATAGCCCTGCTCTTCGATGTCAAAAGAGCCTTGCAAGAGTCTGAGAAACCCCCCACACCATGAGGGCCACCACTTTCAACATCCAGATTCTACAGCTCATCAGAGCTCCACCCAAGAGATAAACTGACCTTTGTCTGTTTCAGGGCTGTTTTGCGACCATGCGTTTCATCATTAAATGCATGAACTGAGAGCCTACTATGGAGAGTATACCACCCACATGGCAGAACCTGACAAGCTACCCATGTCATATTTGATATGCCGAAAACCAGTAACAATTATAGACCTCACCCCATGACCTGAATGAATGGTTTGAGGCTCTTTGTGTTCATGGTGCAAGCAGATGCACTTGGGCTATGCTAGCACGTGACAGGAAGTATGGAGATACTACTGGTGCCATCTCCAGCTAATAGATGAACAACAGGAAGACAAGTGAAGTGATACAAGTAAATACTGGTTTTTAAGAAAATTTCCTAATTTAAAATATAGTAGACTACCATTTAAAACATTTTGAATTCCTCAACTAATAAAATTTGAACTTTTTTGAGTTCAATTAAGTGGAAAATTCATATATTGAAATTGTGTTGATTTCCTCTAACTTTCTAATAACTTCTTTCCTAACATCCAAATCACTGCAAAATAAGAAATTATCACCTGGAGAGAAATGTTAAATAATTGTGAGCATTCTTTGCAGTTTGGAAGCAAGTATTCATTTCCACACAGTCCCCTAAGCACTACAAGGAACCACCTTTAAGCATTGCCAGATGTGATAAAAAGACAAAATAAATAAGGACATAAAATGAAACAGCAATTTAATACTTAACCGTTTTGTTCAAAAGTAGCAAAACACTTTATACTTTTCAAAATACAGGGAAACTTTTTAGTGTCACTTTGGATACACACACATATATATATGTACATACACATACATATATACATATACATACACATACACATCATATATACATACTACCTATACCTGTACATGTACATGTACATTTATTTATTTGTATATGTACATGTACATATACATATGCATATGCATATGTATATGCATATACATATGCATATGCATATACATACATGCTAATATAAATATACATGTACATATGCATATGCATGTCATGTACATATACATATACATATACATACTGTCATGTGCGTATGTCGTGTGTACATGTATATACATATACATATGCATATGCATGTATATTTACATTTACATATACATTTATATTTACATATATGTTTGTATCACTTGTATCACTTGTCTTCCTGTTCATCAATTTGCTCGAATAGGTACTGGTAACTTCTCCATTCGTTGGGATTGAGGTCCATTATTGTTACTGTGTTTTGGCATATTGAATACACCATGGGTAGCTTGCCAGGTTCTACCGTGGCTCTGGGTTCATCCCAGGGGGACCCAGTCTTTTCTATGTAAGAGCATCAACCATCCAGGGCCCCCGGGCAGAGACCTGGAGGGTGTAGACAAGCCTGTCTCCTGTCTGCCACCTGCTGATGCAGCGGGCCTGGGCACTGTAGCCACACCTGCAACACCTCGAGGGGCAGGATGTTTGTATATATAATTAGATGTATATATATATTTGTATATATAAGCTTATATATAAGTTTGTGTATTATCATTTATATACATGTACATATGTACATGTATACTCAGATTATCTATCCATACAAATATATTATTTGAAAGAGAGTCGATCATTTCTTTTCCTTTTTGGAACAACAACAAGTTTTCCATTCATCTATAAGTTGGAAATGTTTACTGGGCATAGTTATGTATGTTTTAAAACCATTATTATATTTGACAGGAATGGAGACATTTACCTGAAACTAAATATATGTTTTTATTTTGTGACAATATGTAAATAAAATACTTCAATACCCCTATTGCAATTTTCTGGTTTCTTTGTGTTTAGCATCATGCATAGAAGTTTTATTTAATGAGAATAAATGCTTGCTTGTAGAACTCACTTTTCTTGCTTTTAGCATAAATTATAACAGCTATCTCGGAAATAATTTTACTTGTTTATGATTCACACATTCAGTCCTCTATTATAAGCCTATAGCAAATGTACCTACATTCTGTAATACTACTATAAGCACTATAAAAATAGAAGTATAGTGAGGATTCTTTGTTCTCATGGAACTTACATTTAAGTAGTGTCAACAAATAATGATTAGATCATATGTATATTAGATAGAAAAATAAGTAGGTATTATATTAAAAAGTAATAAAATATGTGAAGAAAATAAATCTTTCTAAAACTCTCAGCTACTAATAGAGTGTACACTCTAATGACAGGTAGTTTTATAGCTTTTAGCCAAACTCATGAAAAAGTGCTTCCTTTTTTGTATAAGTTAACAGAAAATACTCTTAAGATTTTTAGGCATTATTGTTTCAGAAATGTGACTCATAATTTATACTATTTTAAATTCAGTTACAATGAAATTATATTTTACCTTTAATTGCAAGAACTTTTGCTATTGCATGATTTTTTCAAGCTCTGCATCATGATAGGTCATTACACTTGCTGTGTTTTATGTATTAAACATGATTAGTAGCATGGTGTAGTGGTTCCTCTGGCTTCTTCTGAGGCTTTATTGAGGTGGCAGGCCAGGGCCCAAACCCATCATGCCTCCTGAAGGCCTCACGATCAGCTGAGCATGGGGAGAGAGGAACCTCTGCACCATGATGGCAGCCATTTTCAACGTCCAGATTCCACAGCTTTTCAGAGCTCAACCCAAGAGAGAAGCCATTCTCAAACCCAACTCCTCTGAACCTCACCCTACAGAAACGTATATTTCATAGACACAGATGGAACTCCTAAGGGCTCTCCCTATTGTGTGGACCATGAAGGGAGTACATCAGTAACTGCAAAAACTAAGAGCACCTGCAGGGCAAGCATGGCAGAGCTACTCTTGCTTTATTTGATATGCCAAAAATAGTAAATAGAAAATACCTCATTCCATGACCTGAAGTATAGTTTGAGACTCTTCATGTTCCTGGAATGAGCAGAGGCCCTTGGGCTATACTAGCATGCAACAGGGACACATGGAGATGTTACTTTGCACCTGCTCAAACAAATTGATGAACAACAGGAAGACAAGTGATACGTGTGACAAGTGATTAATAGCATGATCTCTATAGTCAAGTCTAGCTATGCCTAAGAATGCTTGTTCTCCATTTAACTAATTGTGTGCATATTTATTCCAGTTTTCCCATAGAGTTAAAAAAATTATATAAAATTTACATAAAAGTAATAGGTGTTTTGAAGGATTAAGTTACATAACATAGGTATTGTAATTTCAACTAAATTGGTACAGACAAGTTTTTAATAATAGCTATTATTTTTTGTTTGATTTGGGGTGGGTACACTAGATGGTCTTCAGGGCTGGTTGCTGACTATTCACTCTGGAATTACATCTGACAGGTTTTCAGCAGTCCATATGAAGTGTCAAGAAGTGAAACCGGGTTGAAAACATGTAAAATAATCACCCCTCCCACTGTACTATGGCTCCAGTACCATGATTAGCTATATATTTTAAGGATAAAAAACTTTTAAAGGTTTTTAAGTTTCACAATTTAATTGACAAACCAATAAAACTATGAAGTAACACAAAAAATAACTCTCAAGGTTAAGATAAATAAAAAAAACACATTGTTATACATTTGCCTATAGATGTAGATGCCGTTCCAGTTTCTTTCTGAATCAATTTAAAATTAAATCTAGAAAACATCTTTCCTTATCCCTAAACATCATCTTATATGCATTTTGAGGAAAATGTATTCCTCAACAACCTTTATTTAACATTGATTTAATATTAATAATAAACAAATCAGTATTTTATATTGAAAGTAATTTTCCACTTTAGTGCTTTTAAATTCTGTAATTCAGTACTTATCTCTTTTGTTTGCTTTTTTGGTCATATCAGTTTACATGACAGTATTTGTATTTAGAATTGTTTTACAACTCTACAAAATAAATGTTAACTATCACAAACACTACCAAAATAGCAAAATCTCTCAGTATATATCTAGGTTTTTAGTCTTATAGAATGATTTATGAATATGATACTCTGTAATTTATTAAAAACACTCTGTTTCAATAAAACAATAGAACACTGCAATTTTCATGAATACAAAAATAGTAAATTTGGATTAGAAATACAAATCTAAGTATACATTTCTAACGTTTATTGCTACATATGTAGATATAGGTATATATGTACATATTTTTTTGTAGTTTAATTTTGTCTTATTTATAGAGACAGAAATAGTTCAATGTTTGAAACGTAGAAACAGCATAAAGGGTATCAATGATCTTTTACAAAATTATGATTTATTAATTCATACTAATGACAATAATAGTAAATCACTGTAGTTGTAATTATATTTTATCAAATATGCCAGCTGAATAAAATAAAACAATCATAATGAATGTTTTTATGACTTAATTTCCTACAATTTCATCTAGATATCTCTAGTGTAAACTTTACAGTATAAGATGCAGAAGATAGTTTAAGGTCTTACACCATAAATGGACCATATTTCTCTATAATTCTTAGGAAATATTGGTCAATTTATATGTACTTTATAGCATTTTTCCACATGTATTAAATGCAAATGTAACTGAAAACAAAGTGCATTTTAGTGGGCTAGTTACATTCGAAGTCTAATAAAATTTTTCTTAAGGTATGTGTTTTCTTATTGTTAAGTTTAACAATAGCAGAAAGGTAACATAAAATCACTTTAAACATGAAAACCGGGCTTTATAAATCTGCTCTTCAGTTTGTCCATAATTGATGGGAACTACAATTATCTCTACAGGGTGATACCAATTCACCAAAACTCTCCAGCGCCACCCTCTAGAACATCATGCAACAATTAGAACGGGAAGGAATGGGAGTGAAGATAGATGGTCGGCAACTACACCACCTCCGCTTCGCTGATGACATTGTTCTAATAACACCAAACATTAGCCAAGCGGCACAAATGCTGGCTGACTTTGACCTAGAATGTGGAAAGATAGGTCTACAGCTGAATCTAAAGAAAACTATGTTCATGAAGAATGAACTAGTTCCAGAGGCCCCATTCACTCTCAGTGGAACAAACATCTCTGAATGCAGCAGTTATGTGTACCTAGGTCGAGAAGTCAACATGATGAACGACCTAAAACCTGAGCTGCGCAGGAGGAACAGAGCGGCATGGAATGCCTTCAAAGGCATCGAAGAAATAGCTAAAAGGACAAAGAACCTCCGGCTCTGGGCACATCTCTTTGACTCCACCATTCTCCCTGCATTAACATACGCCTCAGAGACATGGGCCCTATGAAAGCAGGATGAGAATGCTATTTGGGTCTCCCAGAGAGGAATTTGAAAGAGCTATGCTTGGAATATCACGCCTCACTTAAGTGAGAGAAGGAATCTGGAGTTCTGACCTCCGTCGCTATTCCAGAATCAGGGATGCTGTCTCGTTTGCCAAGGCATCGAAAATCAGATGGGCTGGACATGTAATGCGATTTGGAGACAACCGCTGGACTAGAGCCATTACCGACTGGATCCCACGGGATGTCAAAAGATCACGTGGCCGCCACCCCTACAAGATGGTCAGACTTCCTTGTAAAGACCCTGAAGGAACGGTTTGAGTTTTTTCATATTCCTGAATCAACCAGATGCCATTGGGCTACATTGGCACGTGATAGGGTCCAATGGAAATGTTACTGGCGCCCGCTCGAGCAAATCGATGAATAACGGGATTCAAGTGATCAAGTGATCAAGTGATGGGAACTAAGGAGCGAGTCTTGGGACCTTATAATTTACCACCATAAGACCCTAAGGGAGTGATCCAGAAGTGGGCTGTTTTTATAGGTATTTTATTATATCACCGTGAGATATAAAATTACAAAGATGTTCATATTTGGGTTTTGGTCATACAGTGTTCCAGCACCTATCCCTCCACCAGTGCCCATCTCCCACAACCAATGTCCCCAATTCCCTCCCCATCCCCTAGCCTGACTCCATGGCAGGTTCTTTATTTCTTTCCTTTCTCTCTATCTCTTTCTCTTTTCCTTCCCTTCCATATTTTGGATTACAGAATATACATTAAAAGGTTGTTTTGTATATATTTTTGCCTGTATTTAATGCTCAGTTCTAGGTTAGTATTAGCACTTTCAACAATTATTGCACACTGTTCCATTCTCTGTCTTACCTAGCCTCTGATTCCCGTAAGTGTGACAATTTCCACCTTTGACAAGACCTCCTGATCCATGCTTCATCTGACCTTGGATATTGGTATACTAATATGTCAGTAGATCACTAGATCACTAGACATCCCGCTGTACATCGATTTCCTCGAGCGGGCATCAGTAACATTTCCATTTGACCCTATCACGTGCTAGTGTAGCACAATCGCATTTGCTTGCTTCAGGAATACGAAGAGCCTCAAACCGTTCCTTCAAGTTCTTTGACGAAGAAGTCTCACCATCTTGTAGGTGGGTGGCCATGAGATGTTTTGACATCCCGTGGGATCCAGTCAGTAATGACTCTTGTCCAGAGGTCCTCTCCAAATCGCATTACATGTCCAGGCCATCTGATTTTCAATGCCTTGGCAAACGAGACAGCGTCCCTGACTCTGGAATGGTGACAGAGGTTGGAACTCCAGATTCTTTCTCTCACTTGAGTGAGGCGTGATATTCCAAGCATAGCAATTTTAGTTCCTCTTCAGGAGACCCAAGTAGCTTCTGTCCTAGGGCCCAGGTCTCTGAGGCGCATGTTAATGCAGGGAGAAAAGTGGAGTCGAGGAGATATGAGCCAGAGGTTCTTTGTCCTTTTTAGCTATTCACTGCGATGCTTTTGAAGGAATTCCAAGGTGCTCTCTTCCTCCTGCGCAGCTCAGGTTTTAGGCCATTGATTATGTTGTTCTCGACCTAAGTACACATAACCGCTGCATTCAGAGATGCTTGTTCCATTGAGAGTGAATGGGGGCCTCTGGAACTAGTTCATTTTTCATGAACATAGTTTTGTTCAGATTCATCCGTTGACTTATCTTTCCACATTCTTGGTCAAAGTCAGCCAGCATTTGTGCCGCTTGGCTAAGGTTTGGTGTTATTAGAACGATGTCATCAGTGAAGCAGAGGTGGTGTAGTCGCCGACCGTCTACCTTCACTCCCATTCTTTCCCATTCTAATGTTGCATGATGTTCTCAAGGGTAGCACTGAAGAGTTTCACTAAAACACCCTGTTTGGCTAGAGCTTTGATAACCACTATGGTGTCAACAGAATCAGGGCTTTCTTTAAATCAATGAACTTGAGACAGAGTGGCATCTTGAACTCCCTACAACCTCAACGAGCTTGGTTACCGTGTGGATATGGTCGATGTTGCTGAATCCTTTCTGGAAGCCAGCTTATATTTAACCAATAATATCATAATATGTACATATATATTTTATGTCATGCAAAAAAATGCAGTCATTCTATATCTGTCTCTTTCCTTCTAGCTAATTTCACTCAACATGATCATCTCCTTGTCCATCCATTTATAGGCAAATTTCAGAACTTCATTTTTCCTAACACTGCATAGTATTCCATTTTGTAGATGTACCAAAGCTTTTTTATCCAGTTATCGATTCTCGAACACTCTGGTTGTTTCCAGATTTTGGCTATTGTGAATAAGGCGCTATGAACATAAAAGTAGGGATGGTGTTTCTTCTGCATATTTTTGGCTTCCCATGGTACATTCCCAGTAGTGGTATGGCTGGGTCAAATTTCTAGTCTTTGGAGGAATGTCCGTATTGTTTTCCAGAAAGGCTGTACCAGTCGACATTCCCACCAACAATGGATGAGTGTCCCCTTTTCCTCGCATCCACGCCAGCACTTGTTGGCCTTTAGACTACTTTTGTTGCAGTGGCTCAGGACACTATTTATGCTTTGTATACCCTTACCCAGAAATGTATAAAAGGTCTAAGCTATGCTCAGTAAAGCAGGACTGCTCTCCAGAACTCCCTGCTGCCGTTGGTGTCTTTTTTTTCTTCTCCTTTCTCAGCAGTGGCAAGGCAGAGTTTCTCCCAAGTCCACCCTTCTACTTTTTTTCCGGGACGAAATTCGGCAAGATCTAGGTCTCCCTCATTCATGCGAGGTGGGTTGGCCCAGACCCCGACACATAATGAACTCTATCATATTACATACATAGTATATATGAATATGTGCACATACATATACTATGTAATGGAATGTACTTATAATTTTTCTGATTGCTGGACATCATAAGAAACTTATGAATATGTAGGGTCAATAACCCTTACAAAAAACTAAAGTGATTTAGAGATAATATAAATTATTTAATTAAAAATAAAAAGTTTTGATAAGGGTTTTGAAAGTTAGTACAGCTGACAAGGAACTTTTTGTTCTACACAGTTTTGTTCTCAGGACCCCATATGAACACTGAGCATCACAAGGATTTGTTCCTAAGTAAGGAACTGGAAGGCATGAATACAGCCAGTTGTATACTAAAAACCAAACAATAAAACTGTTAGATAAACTTTTATTTAAAAATCCTCATAAATCCATTTACTTCTCTCTACATATGCTAATGTATACTAATTTTGGAATGCAGCAATAAATATGTATCTCATAAAGTATAATATATAGATTTAAATATATATACACATATACAATTAATATTGTTCAGTTATAACTATGGTACATAGAATTCCTTAGTCGGTATTTATAGATAGTATTTTTTTCTCAGAATTCAACAACTGCAAACATGTGAGATATTAATTGGATGTGAGTGTAGTGTCACAATGCAATGTTTTGATATGGTTAGATAAATCAACTTATTTTCATAAAATGTCAGACATGTGCTTTTTTGTCTAACTAATTAACATCAAAACTAATAGAAGTTATAGGATTATTATCCAATTTATTACTCTCCTGAATGTTTCACAGGAATTCATGCTGAGCAACTCATTGCTCATTGCGTCAGATTTCCACTCTACAGTGCAGGCTATTTCAAGCCCAAGTATGCTTGATCCAGAGACTCAGATACACAGGGCACAGCTGCTACCAGCTCTCCCTGTGCTCGGCTGATCATGAGGCCCCGAGAGGGAAGGCAATTTCTAGCCCTGGCCCACCATCCCAACAGAGCCTCGCATAAAGCCAGAGGAACCCCCCCCACCCTGAGGGCAGTAATTTTTCAACATCTGGACTCCACAGTTTGTCAGAGCTCCACCCAAGATAAAAGCCCATCTCTCCCCATTGTGGTTCATCAGTAAATGCATCAGTAAATGCACAAACTGAGAGCCTACTACTAAGAGTATACCACCCACATGGCAGATATGCCAAAAACCAGTAACAGTTATAGACCTCATTCCCATGACCTGAAGGAATGGTTTGTGGCTCTTCATGTTCCTGGAGCGAGCAGATGCCCTTTCTCTATTCTAGCACATGACAGGACATATGGAGATGTTATTTGTGCTGGCTTAAGCAAATCTAAGAACAACAGGAAGACAAGTGACACAAGTGAGTACTCATTAACATTTCTGCTACTTAGAAAGCTAAACTTTCCATCTTGAGTTCTAAGATTATATTTTAATGAAATAAGGATTAAGAATTTGAACTATATTATCATCTGCATTAAAAATTACCAATTTTTAAATTATGGCTAACAAGGAGAAAGAAAAAGAGAGTTTCCAAATTTCCTTTACTAGCTATTTCCTTTACTGGACTATAGGCATACTAAAATTTTTTTTTGTTCAATATGAATATAAACGAGACTCGCAGACATGGGGCAGAGCTGCTACTGGCTCTCCCTGTGACCAGCCACTCACGAGGCGCCCGGGAGGGATGGTGGGTTCTAGCCCTGGCCCACCATTCCAGCAGAGACTCGCAACAAGCCAGACGACGACCCCACTCCATGAGGGCTTCCATTTTCCACATCCGGACTTCTCTCCTCGTCAGACCTCCACCCAGCAGACCAGCCTATCCGTGCCCCGGCTCGCGGCGGCCGCCAGGCCGCGTGGTTCATCAATAAATGCTGGACTTAGAGATGCCTACAAGAGTATGCTACCTGCACAGCAGAGCCTGGCAAGCCACCCGTGTTGTATTTGATATATATGCCAAATAACAGTAACAATTATAGACCTCATTCCGAATGGATTGAGGCTCTTTATGTTCCTGGAACAAGCAGATGCCTTGGGCTCTACTAGCATGAGACAGGACATATGGAGATGTTACTGGGGCCTGCTCGAGCAAATCGATGATGAAAGGGAAGACAGTGATACAGTGATGAATATAAACGTTTCTATTTCTTCATGTTTTACCACATATTTATTATCTCAGTATTACACTATGTATACTCTGTATACATATATTATGTAAGGAGTATCTTATATTTATTCATATTCAAATGTTTCATAACCGTTTCTATAGTTAATTACAGTTATAATATTAAAATAATTATTTTAGATATTTATGCAGGTGTTGTTTTACATTTATATATATTATCAACATGGAAATGTGTATTCCCTTGAAATATAAATACAAATAGTTATAGCAAAGGTCACAAGCAACTTTTTTTGGTTAAGTTAAATGCTTCTCATGTATGTATAGTTTGAGATATTCCCATTCTAAGCTTCCATTTCAACTTTCAATATTTGGTTCAGTAAGATAAATTAACTGGAAAGAGCATTCAATTTCTTTTCAAAATGTTTAGGTTTATTATTCTAATCCCTTGATATTTTTACAACTCTAAAGCTGAATATTTTAGTTAGAATATTTTAGTTAGATTTTGCTTTAAGAACAATATGATTACCTCTCTCTAATCTGTGTCAGACCAGCTATTTAGTAAGTTTTTCAGACAGAAAATGAAAGATATTTTCTTTTTATTTTCTAAATAAAACAAATTACAAGACTATGCTACCGCACAGCAGAGCCTGGCAAGCTACCCGTGTCGTATTTGATATGCCAGATACCAGTAACAATTATAGACCTCATTCCCATGACCTGATGGAATGGTTTGAGGCTCTTTATGTTCCGGGAGCAAGCAGGTTCCCTTGGGCTCTACTTGCATGAGACAGGTCATATGGAGATGTTACTGGTGCACGCTCCAGCAAATCGAAGATGAACAGGAAGACAGTGATACAGTGATCGTGAAAACAAATTACTTTTATAAGTTGGGTGTCAGTGATTTTTATTGGAGAGTAGAGTTATTCCAATTTAAGTGGGGGGGCACTGAGACATGGGATATTGTGGAGGGAAGCGGGCTCTGCTGGAGGCTTGTGGTGTTGGAAAGTTTATGCATGAACCCTGCCGTTATCAATATTGTAAATCTGGTTCCTAAAATAATTTAAAGAAATAGAAGACTTCCTCGGGCAATCTGCTGCTTAGCATGCTGCCCACAGCAGTACCAACAGGAGTGATCCCTGATACAGGTTGGCCTGAACATTCAAGTACTGTCCAAATCCTATCCCATCCACCCATCCTTCAAAAAAAATATTTCTAAATTATTTGAAGATCTAAATATCCACAACTATTTACATATTGTAAATGTAACTATTTCTTTTTATATGGAAAATATTTTATAATTTATACTTTTTGTGACTATTTGTGGACATTTAAATGTTTATATATTCTAGATTCACTTTTTAAAGTGGTTGGATAACCTGCCATACTAAATTTGAATTTGTTTTCTTTTTTTTGTATAGACACATTACCTAAATTATTAATAGCAACACAAATAGATGCTTTCTAAGATTGTTATTAAAATTGTCTCTTGAACCATTATTCTTTTTGGTTGCCAAAAATCCATTTTTCCCAGTTACAAATTTAATTTCAAATGCTCTCAAACTTACATCCCTTTTTAATCTAATGATCAAATTTTAATCATTGTTATTTCCTTGGCCTCACAAATAAATTGCTATGTATTTATTGATAATGCTAGTCCAATTCTTATTCCTTTAACATAAATTCCCTTACTAAGCAACTACAAATTTATATCATAAATTGTTAGAATTTTTATTTTTAGAAATTCCATTATCACTTTTCTAAGCCTTATATGTGTTTCTAAACTCTACTTTTAGGTATATGTGCTGCCAAAACAAGCACTAAATTCTGCTTTTAAGAATTAGATTTTTTTCACACACCGCCCTGTCTGCATCTCAGGTACCCTACCTCCCTGGGGTGTGTGGCTGGCGCGGGCGGGCGCCTGGGGCCGTGGTAGAGGCCCCGGGTCTCGGCAGAAGGTGGAACTACAACCCCCAGAAGTCCGAGCGGAACCGGGAAGTAAACGGTCATTTTGAACTCTCACACCGGCCTGTCTGCATCTCAGAAGGTGGAACTACAACCCCCGAAAGTCCGAGCGGAACCGGAAGTAAACGGTCATTTTGAACTCTCACACCGGCCTGTCTGCATCTCAGGTACCCTACCTCCCTGGGGTGTGTGGCTGGCGGCGGGCGCCTGGGGCCGTGGTAGAGCCCCGGTCTCGGCAGAAGGTGGAACTACAACCCCCAGAAGTCCGGAGCGGAACCGGAAGTAAACGGTCATTTTGAACTCTCACACCGGCCTGTCTGCATCTCAGGTACCCTACCTCCCTGGGGTGTGTGGCTGGCCGAGGCGGCGCCTGGGGCCGTGGTAGAGCCCCGGTCTCGGCAGAAGGTGGAACTACAACCCCCAGAAGTCCGAGCGGAACCGGAAGTAAACGGTCATTTTGAACTCTCACACCGGCCTGTCTGCATCTCAGGTACCCTACCTCCCCTGGGGTGTGGCTGGCTGGCGGGCAGCGGCTCAACGCGGCCGCTTATTAATAGAAAAACTAGGAATTTCCACACCAAGGGAAGGTAATACGCTCAAGAAAAAAGAAACAGTACACCAGAGGAATCTATCCCTGAACACCACAACACCATGGGGAAACAACGCCAGATCCCCAGCTCGAAGAACAGATGAAGGAATCGACCCTGAAGACTCAAAAAAGAATACAGATGTGCATGATCTCTCTGACAGTGAAACCAGAGAAGAAATTGGTAGGATGTTTAAGGAGCTCAACGAAAAAATTGAGCAGATGTCCAATAAAATACAGGAGAACATAAACGAAGCAGTTGAAAGGGCTGTCAATAAACTACGGGAGGAAATGAGAGCAGAAATGAGAACCATGCAAATAGAAATATCATCGCTTAAAAACTCAGTAGACGAAATGAAAAACACAATCGGGGCTCTGAATAGTAGGATGACAGCAGCGGAAGAGAGAATCAGTGAGACTGAAGATGAGCTGCAGAAAGCACTCAGAGATCTACATAAGATGGAAAAAGACCGGATAATGGATCAGCAACGAAACAGAGAACAATGGGATGAAGCCAGGCAGAAAAACTTAAGAATCATAGGAGTCCCAGAGGGACAAGAAAGTAACCCCAAGGAAATTAAAACAGTTAAAAACATCCTGGCTGAAAAGTTCCCGAGTTAAAGGGCGAAGGCATCCAGATCCAAGAAGCCCGGCCAGCGTACCAGCAAGAAGAGACCCCAATAGAAAGACTCCAAGACACATCCTAGTCAAAGTAATGGATGCCATAGACAGAGACATAATTCTTCAGGCAGCAAGATCAAAGAAGGAAATTGTATACAAAGGAGCATCCATTCGACTTTCAGCAGACTTCTCAGAAGACACCCTCCAAGCCCGAAGGCAGTGGTGGGATATAGTGAAAAAAACTTAATGAAATGAATGCCTCAGCAAGAATTCTTTATCCGGCTAAACTCTCGCTCAGATTTGAAGGACAGATATACAACTTCTTGGATAAACAACAGCTTAGGAACTTTGTAAAATCAAAACCAACCTTAAAAGAAGGACTGAAAGATCTACTATAAGACGAGACATAACCCAAAAGAACAACCAACCTATTCAGAAAGATGGCACAAAATCCCATGACAATAATCTCTCTCAATGTCAATGGTCTAAATGCACCAGTTAAGAGACACAGAGTGGCACAATGGATCAAAAAATTGAATCCGACATTCTGCTGCCTGCAAGAAACACACCTGAACAATCGGAGCAAAGACAGGCTCAAAATAAAAGGCTGGAAAACAATCCTTCATTCAAACAACCCATCCAAAAGGCTGGGGTAGCCATACTGGTATCTGACAACATAGACTTCAGGCTGAAGAAGGTCAGAAGGGACAGTGAAGGTCACTTCTTAATAGTCAAGGGTATGCATATATCAGGAAGAAATCACGCTATTAAACATATATGCACCCAACGAGGGGCCAGCAAAATACCTAAAACAACTACTAATAGACTTCAAAGAAGACATTGACAACAACACAATTGTAGTTGGAGACTTCCAACACTGCTCTATCAACCCTGGATAGATCAACAAGATTGAAACTTACCAAGGAAATACTGGCCCTTAAAGAAGAGATGGAAGAAAGAGGGCTGGTAGACATATACAGGGCATTTCACCCCCAAAAAGCTGAATACACTTTCTTCTCCAGTGCCCACGGAACATACTCCAAAATAGATCACATGCTGAGCCATAAATCATACCTCCATAAAATCAAGAAGATAGAAATTGTGCCAACTACTTTTTCAGACCATGAGGCACTGAAAATAGAAGTTAATTGTACACAAAAACGGAGACCAATACCAAGTACCTGGAAACTAAAGAGCTCACTGCTGAACAACCAGCAAGTCATAAAAAGAAATCAAAGAGGAAATCCAAAGATTCCTGGAAACAAATGAGACTGAAGACACGAATTACCAGAACTTGTGGGATACAGCAAAAGCAGTGTTAAGAGGCAAGTTCATAGCTCTTCAAGCATTTATCAGAAAAGAAGAAAAGGCCATCATAAACAGTCTGACTTCACAACTTAAGATCTTAGAGAGTGATCAACAAAAGGGACCCCAACCCAAGCAGAAAGAAAGAAATAATAAAACTTAGAGCAGAAATCAATGAGATGGAATGTCAAAAAACAATCCAGAAGATCAACGAAACCAAAAGCTGGTTCTTTGAAAAAATAAACAAGATTGACAAACCACTTGCAAGACTTGTAAGAAAAGGAAAAAGAGAACCCAAATAAATAGAATCAGAAATGAAAACGGGGACATCACAACAGAAACCACAGAAATTCAAAAGATCATCAGAGATTACTATGAGAGCCTGTATGCCACAAAACAAGAAAACCTAGAAGAAATGGACAAATTCCTGAATTCCTATAGCTTCCCAAGTCTGCAACAAGAAGATTTGGAATACCTCAACAAACCTATCTCCATCGAGGAAATAGAATCAGTAATCAAAAGTCTCCCCAAACACAAAAGCCCAGGTCCAGATGGATTCACCAGTGAATTCTACAAAACCTTTAAAGAGGACCTACTCCCAATTCTTTTTTAAGCTCTTCCAACAAATTGAAGAAACAAAAACACTCCCAAATAGCTTTTACGAGGCACATATCACCCTGATACCCAAAGCAGACAAAGATGCCACCAAAAAGGAAAACTACAGACCAATCTCCCTGATGAATACAGATGCTAAGATCTTCAACAAAATACTAGCAAATAGAATCCAAAGAGTCATCAAAAAGATTATACACCATGACCAAGTGGGATTCATCCCGGGAATGCAAGGATGGTTCAACATCCGCAAGTCAATCAACATAATACATCATATCAACAAAAAAGAAAAATAAAAACCATATGATCATATCAATAGATGCAGAGAAGGCATTTGACAAGATCCAACACCCGTTCATGATGAAAGCTCTCCGTAAAATGGGGATTGGAAGGAACCTTCCTCAAGATAATCCAGGCCATCTACTACAAGCCCACAGCGAGCATCATTCTCAATGGGGGAAAAACTGAAAGCCTTCCCCTTAAGATCAGGGACAAGACAAGGCTGCCCACTCTCACCACTTCTATTCAATATAGTACTGGAAGTACTTGCTATAGCAATCAGGGAAGAAAAAAGACATTAAGGGCATCCAGATAGGAAGGGAAGAAGCCAAGTTATCACTATTTGCAGATGACATGATATTATACCTGGAAAACCCGAAACTCTCTACCAAGAGGCTCCTAGAAATAATACATTCCTATAGCAGAGTAGCAGGGTACAAAATCAATACCCAAAAAGTCAATGGCCTTCCTATATGCAAACAGCGAAAGAGAAGAAAGGGACATTAAAGAAACTATCCCATTCACAATTGCGCCAGTGAAAATCAAATACCTAGGAATCAGTTTGACAAAGAATGTAAAGGATCTCTACAAAGAAAACTACAAAACGTTACTTCAGGAAATAAAAGAAGACCTGAGGAAATGGAGACATATTCCCTGCTCATGGATCGGAAGGATCAACATTATCAAAATGGTAATACTCCCTAGAGCTTTATACAGATTCAATGCGGTCCCTATAAAGATACCCATGATGTTCTTCAAAGAAATTGAACAAACACTCCTGAAATTTGTATGGAATAATAAAACTCCACGAATAGCTAAAGCAATCCTTGGGAAAAAGAAGATGGGAGGTATCACTTTCCCCAACCTCAAGCTCTACTACAGAGCAGTTGTAATTAAGACAGTGTGGTATTGGTATAGAGACAGACCTGTAGACCTATGGAATAGAACTGAGTATCCTGAAACACATTCTCAAATATACAACCACTTAATCTTCGATAAAGGAGCAAAAAATATTACGTGGAGCAAAGAAAGCCTCTTCAACAAATGGTGCTGGGAAAACTGGGCAGCTACATGTAAAAAAATGAACTTAGACCTCCTTCTAACGCCATGCACAAAAGTCAGATCAAAATGGATTCTAGATCTCAACATCAGACATGAATCTATAAGGTACATCGAAGAAAACATAGGAGAAGCGGCTCTACGACATCGAAACGAAAAGTATCTTTAAAGATGACACACCACTGACCAAGCAAATGGAAGCAAAGTTAAACAAATGGGATTATATAAAACTAAAAAGCTTCTGCACCTCAAAAGAAAGCGGTGACCAAGATACAAAGACAATCCACAGAGTGGGAAAGGATATTCACCCAATACCCATCTGACAAGGGGTTAATATCCAGGATATATCAGGCACTGGTAGCACTCCACAAGAAAAAAAACAGCCAACCCCATCAAAAAATGGGGAGAAGAAATGAACAGAAGCTTCCAAAAAGAAGAAATTCGAATGGCCAAAAGGCATATGAAAAAAGTGTTCTTCATCTTTAATCATCAGGGAGATGCAAATCAAAACAACAATGAGGTACCATCTCACACCACAGAGACTGGCACACATACAAAACAGCAAGAACAACCAGTGCTGGCGTGGATGTGGGGAAAAAGGGACTCTGATCCACTGTTGGTGGGAGTGCCGACTGGTCCAGCCCTTTTGGAAAACAATATGGGCATTCCTCCGAAAACTAGATATTGAGCTCCCATTTGATCCAGCAATAGCACTCCTGGGAATATACCCGAGAGACCGAAAAACACATAGCAGAAACACTATCTGTACTTCTTTATTCATCTCTGCGCTATTCACTATAGCTAGAATCTGGAAACAACCTAAATGCCCGAGAACAGAGGACTGGCTAAAGAAACTGTGGTTCATCTACACTATGGAATACTATGCGGCTGTCAGAAAAGATGACATTATGAAATTTACCTGCAAATGGAGGGACATGGAGACTATCATGCTGAGTGAAATTAGTCAGAAGGAAAAGGACAGATATAGAATGACTGCATTCATTAATACGACATAAATAGATACCAGTGTTTTACTAAATGTGGGAAATGGTAATGGCAGATTAAGACTCACCATTGAATATACACAAAGAGACTTAAGTGATAAACTCTAAATACCTGTAGGGCTAGCCACAATGTGTAAAATAAGAGGCAGAGAGATGCAGAGACAGAGAGAGAGACAGAGAGAGAAAGAGAGGAAACTGGGGTACCTGCTATTAAGGCAGCATGGGGGGTGGGCAGGAGGGGTGGGGTACATTGGTGGTGGAAATGGGGCACTGGTGGAGGGATGGGTGCTGGTATACTGTATTACCAAGAACCAATTATGATCACCTTTGTAATTGTATGTTTCACTGTGGTATAATAAAAAAATTAAAAAAAAAAAAAAAGAATTAG
>JAJIBD010000728.1:0-42015 GCA_021461705.1 Cryptotis parvus | reverse complement strand
TCTTGGTCTTTATAGTTGGCGAAGGAACAGGCGGGGGCAGTGCGACATGTTTTTTCCCCGGCTACTGCTGCATCTTCAGTATTTCTGCTCCTCTGTCTTTGAGGTCTTCTTTTATAGCTTCCTCTGCACTGTTCTAGCTTAAGCTTGGACATTAGCATTTAGTCTCCTGAGTCTCGCGCCTTGCCACGTTGGCGAATGAGCTTAAGAGTTTCTGAAGACAAGCGTCCCTTCGTGTCTTTCTCTCTTGGCATTCTTCGCTTAATCATGGAGGTGCCAACCAAGTGGGTTGTATTCTTCATCGATGTTGTCAACGATGGTATCTTCCTACATATTGCAATGGTGCCGAGAGTTCCCAGTTGGTGGTCGTTCTGGGAGTTCTCTTCTTAAACTCTTGCAGCCTTTTCTCCCTGTTTTGGGGTGGATTTTGCACGTAAGGAGATGGTGGTCCGATCCTGTTTGGAATTTGGGGACTGCAGCAACATCGGTCAGACAAAACCTATCGATTGAAGATGATGTGGTCAATTTCATTGTGGAACTGTCCGCCAGGGAGATTCCCCATGCCAACGTTTTGCTTCGAGCCCCTCTCCGATACTGCGGTTTCCATGAATAGTCTTGGGGACATGATGAACTTCAGATAGTCTCTCAAACCCTGTTGGTTCTACAATTTCACAGGCCATGGGTCCCGATGTGTGAGGTTCGCTCAACCTGATCTTCCGGTCCTATCTTGGCAAAAATCACCGACTATGATCTTGTAGAAGGGTGTGATCTTTTTCTTAGGACTCTCCAAGTCCATGTAGAAATTTCCCTCCCGAGGAAATCTTCTTTTGCAAGAGATGTACACACAGGAAATACAGAAAATCTAATAGTATTGGATTTAAAGCACTTGGATAATAATACTTTAGAACTAAATTAAGACTAAGCTGTTTATTTTTTACTTTTAAAATAAATTATGAGAATCTTAAATAGTGATTTTAGATTCTAATTTATGCAGATTATTCCCATAAAAATATAATTTTCTGCACCAGGGAGGTAGCATTGGGGGGTCAAGACCTGAATGCTTTGGGCATGGAACCCAGGGTTCTCCCCAGCACCACATGGCCCCAGGCAGCTGTCCAGTGACGGATTTGGCCCAGTAGTCCCCCAGTACCTCAGCAGTTCAGCGCCTGCATGAGTCATCTGGCTAAGTTGGCTTAGTCTTGCCAAGAAGAGTTCCTAGGGCTCTCTAGCTCTTCTTCAGAGCCTCCCACCCCCACCTCAACCTCCCACCACACCACACAGATACACACAAATACACAAACTCACAAAGATGTGACCCACTGCACAGTGTCAGTCCAAAGTTCCTGCAGAGTCAATTAGCTAATTCATGGGCAGGATAATAAACATAGAGTTATAATTTAATGACACTTGTATTTTCCTACCTGATTACAAATACAAGATTAATAGGTCTACTACTGTGAGATTTCATCAACTGGGTTTGGAATATTTTCCCATAGATTCTTAACAAATCTTAAAGTAATATAAGTTAATTTCATTTAAGTATTTTCACCAACAGATGAATAGCATACAACTAATCAATAATCAAAAGTAAAATTAAAAACAAATTAAGAAGAAATGTAGCACCATTTTTAACAAATTAAAAAAGGCTATTCACTCCTATATTCTATATTTACTTTCTAAAACTATATCACCATTAGTAGTTTCCAGTATGGTTAAGACAAATTGTGAAGTCAGATATAAACTTCATATCTTTAGGTCTCAATTCTCAATCATTTTGCTTTCAGTTTTTAGCTCAGCACAAGTATTAGTCCTTTTACTATTCACTTCTGATCTGTTATTATTCTGTCTTCCCTATGACAGTTTTTAAATGAGACCACTGGAAGTTTTATGTGACATAAACATTTTAAATAAAATGGAGGACTTCTCAACAACTTTCAGTGATAAGTTTAGCCAGTTACCACACACATGCACACACACACACACACACACACACACACACACACACACAGAGTTTCTTCACTGAATACCAAACTAAGTTGCAGGATCCAGTCAGTTAATGAAGATATAAAAAATGTCAAGATTCATGGGAGATAGGAACATGCTCTGATTGCAGACCATGCCGAAATTTTTATGGTGCAAAGTGGATGTTGCCCCAAAGAAGAAGAAAAAGTTAGGAGGAAAAAGGCATATAGAGGCATTAAAAAATAATGTAAATTTAAATAATGTAAAAAAAATATTTTTCTTTACTTATAATGGTGGCTCATGAATATCTTTTAGTGCAATTTTCATAGTCTTAAACACCTAGATTTTTTATGCGTAGATGATACTTTTTAGTATATAAATATGTAATATTTGACTTAGTGATCCCCTGTAATTAGATATATATTTTCATTACTATGCCCTGATTTAGAATGAAATCTGACACATAGCATGTTCTTGATAAATCTTTTGTAGAATTTTTTTATTCATTTTAAGATTCAATGAGTACCAAATACAGAGATTTCCATTTTATTCCATTTTTCTACATTTTATATTAAATTAAAAATTGTTAAATTATAGACAAATGAAATACCTAACTGTTCAGAGACAAACATTTTACTTACAAAAGTGCAACTTTATTTTAAAATTAAAATGTTTACTCTAAAAAAGCACAGAATATAGGCTTACTTCTAAATATTTCAGGTATTCAAGAGATTGATGCTTGCTAAGACATTCAAGGATATTTATGACATAAAGATTTTTTGCAAATTTAGTCTCATACTATTTCTTCCCCATGGGGATTTCTTTTCATTTCTCTTCCAATAAAGTTTTCTGTAAAGTCTTTGTAAATATATATTTACAAATATATATATTTTGCAAACTTTTTTTTTTGGTAGTTGACTTCCAAAATAAAAAAAACTAATCTTTTCTTACTCCCAATGAAAATGTAAGACACATAATAAACAAAGTAATAGAGAACCCTATAAGAACAGCTTGACTTTGCAAAATATTATAAATTAAGAGAATGAAAATTATTATGCAAAAGTAAAATTCTGGAACAGTTAAAGGAAATTTAATACTGTGAATGGAAAAAGGCAAAAGATTGTCTTGCTTTTGCATTTTAGACTAGTATCCAAGACATACACCAGACTCAATGTAAATTCTGTTGAGCACCCCATATTTTTGTATGGATAATTTTATAAGTTATATTGCTAGTTTCTAGATTACCAAAATCTATATTGAAATGAGGTCAGAAACAAACAGATAAATTATTTAAAAACTTGAGAAGCTATAAGCCAACTACCAACTTTTTCTGTTTGCTTGTCTCAGCAATACTTGTCATAAAAATTTTTACACTTGTCATAAAATTTTGCTTAGTGGAGTAGAACAAATCAGAAGAATAACATTTGACTATCAAAAACCATCAAGAAAAATTGCTGAGTGTGATTGATTAAAAAAGGAATGCAAGGGTAGCAACACAGTAAGAGAATGAAAATGTACGGTGTTCTGCGTTTTTTGTAATTAAATGTTTTTGTTTAGGGTTCTGCTTAGTCAGAAACATTGATATGACTACTGAAAATAGTCAATAATCATTTGAAAGGAAAAAGCTAAATATTCCTTGTTATGCTTAAAATGCCTTTTAATAAACATGGTTACTACTTACTAAATACAGCTTATCCACTAAACTCTAATTTCCCTTACCTTGTGACCTTGTCTTCCAGGTTCACCAATTTCTCCTTTAGCCCCTTTATGACCCTAAGAAGTGCACACATAAATAAAATCAATTAATAATTGCATTTGGCTAGATACTGAAAGTGATAAAAAGCACATACAGTCATCATAATGTTCACAAATTGAGGCATGCTTCATTAAATCTGTGTCGATATGCTAAGGAAAACATAATGTCACGAAGAAAATTACTACCTTAAGCAACCTTCATAATCTATGTGTATTAGTCCAATGGATCTATAATGATAGAGCATCAGATTTAGCTAATAGAGAAGTGCCCTAAAATTAAGAAAGACTCCATCCTCAGTAATACAGCTCTTAGACTTTTAACTGCTGATTCCCAAGATATCCTTTCCTAATTTTCCTCCAGATGAATGAAGAGGATTAAGTCTTCTCTGCTATAAGTACCTTACTTTCTAGAGATAATCATCAAGAATTAGCTCAATGTCTTACCAATTACTCTTTAAAAGTCTCCATTCAGACATTTACTCTCTCTAGACAATGATTTTAATGCAAAGGAAAGCTACAAAAGATAATCACTGAAGGCCTGAAAAGAATATCCTTATCTCTTTTTTTGTCTGAATTGCTGTTTTCTGCTCTTGGCATAGTGAGCATTGGGAAATATGAGAAAATGTAAAATTAATAATCCAAAATTAAATCTATCAAAAATTTTAGTTGCAGTACCTTCTTCAATGTTAATTAATGCAAGACTTTGAAAAATAAGGGCATTGATCTAGGACCAAATATTTTGAAGCTGTGGATACCCATCAAAACTTATCTAAAGGATGTTATATCTAAAAGAAAGGCATCGGGGCAGGAACGATAGCCCAAGCGGTAGGTGTTGCCTTACTTGCGGCCGGCCTGTGCCCGACCGGGTTCGATCCCCGGCATCCCATATGTTCCCCAAGCACCACCAGGAGTAATTCCTGAGTGCAGAGCCAGGAGTAACCCCTGAGCATCGCCAGGTGTGACCTAAAAGGCAAAAATAAAAAAAAAAAAGAATAAAAATAAAAGAAAGGCATCATTGAAAACCAGTGATGGTTTGGAGACCTCTCAGGTCATAGCAGAACTTTATTCCTCTGGATTTTTTCCAAATGAATTTAGACTCCTAGACTAGCAAGAAAAATCATTCTATCCATAGTGCTTGGTATTCATTTTTTTAAAAGTGAAATTTTGTGGCAATTATGACAGAAGTCGAGAAAACACGTTACAAAGAGAGGAAATGGGGGCACCTCTATTGAGGCAGCCTGGGGTGGCGGAGGGTGGGGTACATTAGTGGTGGAAATGGGGCACTGGTGGAGGGGGATGGGTGCTGGAATACTGTATTACCAAGAACCAATTATGAACACCTTGTGTAATTGTATGTCTCACGTGGTATAATAAAAATTTAAAAAAAACAAAAGTGCCTTTTCTCATCTATTTTGTAGTTTTTCACTCATTTTTTTTTTAAAAGGGTATTTGAAAGCTATTAGGTACACAATCTGCCCTCACTATAAGGGAGACAATTTTCTACTCTTTGGTTTGGTCTCAAGTCCCTAAATTTAATGCATTTTATTGGTATGGCTTCATCAGAGGAACAGAAGCACTACACTGACCAACCTGCCAATGTAATTTCTTAAACTAAATAGGAAGCACAGAATAAATCACAGAATTACCAAACTCAGACTTGCCTAATTCATCCAAGTGGCATCTCTGCACCAGGAAGGTCAATATATAAAAAGCTTCATTTGGCCTAGTCTAATACCATTAGAAATAATAAATTGAAATTATTCTCTTACTCTCATGCCTGGTGGGCCTGGATATCCAGAGCGACCTGGTGGACAGGAATTGGGACACTGCCAGGAGCAAAGAAAGAAGGATAACATAAACTAGTGCCTCAAACTCATGACACTTTACTGTTTCTTTTTTAGATAAGCTCCAGAAAACTAATGCAATTATATTTATTAAATAGCTCTTGATATTCCTTTTTAAAATTAGCTCTTAATGAAATATCGCTAGCTTACAGAAAAGAGAATTTTTACACCCTCTCTTATATATCCACAACTCAAATTTAATAGATCTTAATATTTTTGCCATATTTAGTTCAGATTTAAACTACTAAAGAAATAAAATGTTTCCAGCAAATGCATGTACCACAGCCTGATGCATTACTCTTCCCACTAGCTTTCTTCGGGGACTAGCAACCCCCAATCAAAATAAGCAAACTTCATTTACCATCATTTTGTTCTATAATATTGGTCCATAAGTAAACAAATCTCAGAGAGAACAATATGACTTTTAGCTTCCAATAAGGGACCACTTGGTGAAAATTATGCCTTAGTAATTAGCAATAAACTATACAGTTTATTGCTAAACTTCAGTTTCCTTTATAAGATTTGTTTAAAGACTGACCCAAAAATGTTAACAGAGTGAATATATGCCACCTCTCTCCTAAGGCTAATGACTTAATGAGTAAGTGCAGTAAATATGAAATTCAGTATCTATTCAAGCAAGATTTTTATTAAGGAATTTGTTTAAGGTTATGGTCTTTGTCATAAACCAGTATGTTTTAAAAAAGGACACCAGCTTACCAATGGATCTCCATCATGAAATCAATTGTTCCCTAAAGTAAAAGAAAATATTAAAGATTAATATTGTGAATAATCAATTCAAAAACTTCTAGTCACAGTTCATTGGACAGAAATGCAATAAATGAAAAATCAGTAAAATATAAAGAACAGACATCACATAATATGCAAATATTTTTAAATGTAACTTGTGGACATGTTTTTTGAGAGTGCAATTCATTAACTCAAGAGCTTGTGAAACAAATGAAAGATAAAATACAAATGAAGAACTCTGGACCATTAATTGAAAATATGGACTACCACCTACTTAAGATCCTATTTTAAACCTCTTACTATATAAATTATTTGTAAAAACTAGTTCATTTGAAAAATATTTCTTTTACAATGTCCAAATTTTGAGCATTTGTAAAATCACAAGCTTAAAAAGGGCCTGAGAGAAAATGAGTAAAGCTTTCCTATTAAAATAACCCTAATAAATTGTGTTTTCTGTATTTTTTCCACAAGGAAGGACCCTTTTTATGACTAGATGAAAAACACATTAGCTATTTTTTAAATTTTAGGGCAATGAATTAATAGGTACTTCCACTTTTGGTTCTTAGAGTTCTTTAATTCCAGTTCTTAGATGAAGAGAAATGCAAGTTGAAAATCACTTACACTGGGTCCTGGGGGGAGGGGGCCAGGTTGTCCTCTTTTCCCGGGTCACCCCTAATATTTCAAAATTATAATACAATGATTATACACATGTCGGAACACATTCCAAAAAACTGATAAGGCAGGAGAAGAGATATCAGGGAATTTCTACAGAGTTTAGTTATGAATGGACCTGCTAATTCAACTAAAGACCCATAATCAGTTCTGCACAAAACCAGAACAAAGGAATTTCACTCTTACCAAGTTAAGAAACAAAGGCAGAGGGAGAGATGAAACAATGAAAAGAACAAGAGCAAAGTCCATTCTCTGTAGAATGATCATGCTCTCCAGCCTGGAAATGGGAAGAAATGCTACATACATTTCTAGTTGATTCACAAAGAAACTTGGAGAACCAACACTATTAGTGCCATCCAGCTAATCATATCCAAAGAAGGCTTATACCCAGTCTGAAGCTATTAAACCTAAGTTAATCTCTGCAGTACCTTATTCTATATACAGTTGTTGAACCCACAAAGTACTGTCCAATAAATCTACCAAACAGAAAGAACAGGTAGTGAATAGTCAGTAGCACATGACTATTGTGCTTTATCTCAATAGCACAATAGTGCTGTTATTTTCCTCTATATGATGCTACCACCTTAAAATTTTGAATAGCTAAATACTAATATCAAACATTTATCAGGCATTTCATCTATAAAGTTCAGCTAGCTATTGCTCAAAGTGAGGTTTTATAGGCTTAATTATAAATATGCATGACCATAATTCTAAGCAGCTTTTTCATTTCAGCTTTTTTTTCATTTCAGGCAGTTTGATGCAAAAGATTCTGGACCACAGTCCTGAATGAGAATCTGTAAAATGAAGGTAAGACTCATACTTCTTAGCTACTCTGGAAGTTAGGAAGAGAAGCGTAGCTTAAAACTCCTGATAGTTTTTTAGTTAATAATTTTTCTTTTTAAGAAAAGGAGTGCCGGGCGGAATGATAGTACAGCTGGTAGGGAGTTTGCTTTATGCGCCGCCGACCAGGGGTTCGATCCCGGCATCCCATATGGTCTCCTGAGCACCACCAGGAGTAATTCCTCAGTGCAGAGCCAGAAGTATCCCTGAGCATTTCTGGGTGTGGCCCAAAAAGAAAAAAAATAAAAGGAGGGTAGCAGTGTTATCCTTAGTCCCACCAATATAATGAACCACAGTACATCCTAGTCACTTGCTTTTTCTTATTTGCAGGGGATTCATTGTGTAATTTGTTCTGCCTATAACATCTTCTGTTAAATCATCAAATACTGTATAAAAGAAAGACTTATGGTACTCACAATTGGCCCTACTCGACCCAGCTCTCCAGGGAGTCCTGCAGCCCCAGGCGGCCCTAAAGGCAGCCAACGAACAGACATGGTTATTTACAGACATGTTAAAATCTGTCTACAAATTTTATCAAATGAAATGAGCAACCAATTGGTTTTTAATGATTCCATAGTACTTTTGACTGTATTGCAATTGCTTTAAATGCAATGGAAATTTTTTTTAATTAGCACTTTATTTAGCAAAATAAGAATCATCATAACAGCCCCTAAAACCATGTAGGTAGAATATCAGAAACACAATCGTATTTGCATCATAAACTAACATTGAGTGTTTGTTGGAGAGTAAAGGACCAAAGAAGACAGATCAGACTAACCATGGACCACACACATCTAGAAATCATCAAGAGAACCAGCGGAGCTGCAGACATGATACCGGCCCACAGATGCATGAAGTCTCAAAAAACAAAACAGAACTGTGTGTAGGCACAGCTTCTACTCTCTAAGAACATAGCACTAATTTCTTATACAGGGGGACCAGATGGCCCAATGGGTCCAGGTTGAGATTTAATAATCCCTATTAACCTTTTCTAAGAATTTGTTTTGTGACCATATTCAGCAAATTCGGTCTAACACAAAATATAAGTTAGATTATTCACTATAGTCTCAGGATAGTTCCAAACAGTAGTTGCAAAATCCTGATAATAATGACCCAAATTCAATCCAGGGAAAGCTTATGACCTTATCAATACCATTACTGTTTATACGTTGCAACAATTCAACAATTAATGTTGGCTAGTAGAGCAGGCATGGGAGTGGGTAGGGAGGGAAGGGAAGGAAGGTCTTTGGTGGGGGGGCACACCGGTGATGGGATTGGTGTTGAATGATGGATGCTTGTAACAACTGTACTATGAAAAAACACTTGTACTTTGTAAAAAAGCAAAAACATAAAAGCCTGAAAAAAGGAAGAAAAAAAAAGACATATCATGTTTATAGGCTTTGGAAAATTAAACCAATATGATACTTACAGGAGGCCCAGGTAAACCACGTCCCTAAAATAAGAAAACATTACTATGGTATGTGATTTACATATAGTATAAATTAAGACACAAAAAACAACTTCAAAATAAAGTGAACTTCATTACAAAGTTATATAGCAATGTTCAAATTAAAGAAAATATTGGATAAAGGGAGAGCTGTGCTCTCCCTGTGCACTAGCCATTCATGAGGCAGTCCGGAGGCATGGCAGGTTCCCAGCCCTGGCCCACCACCTGGCAGAGCCTCTCAACAAGCCAGACCACCCCTCTCACTCCACGGTGCGCGCCATTTTTCCACATTTGGACTTCCCTCTCGTCAGAACTCCACCCAGCAGACCAGCCCATCACAGCCCGGCTCACGCTGCGCCCCGCGCAGCTCATCAATAAATGCTTTATTTGGATGTGTTTAAAGAGTTTGCCTCCCGCTCAGCAAGCCTGGCAAGCTTCTCGTGTTGTATTTGATATGCCAAATTCCAGTAACAATTATTTTGGGTCATTCCCATGACCTAATATAATGGTTTGAGGCTCTTTATGTTCCTGTAGCAAGCCGATGCCCCTAGCTCTACTGGCATGAGACAGGACATATGGAGATATTACTGGTGCCCGCTCTAGCAAATAGATGATCAAGAGGAAGATCATGATCGTGATCGTGATTGGATAAAGAAGAACAAACATGTCTCTTGAAGAGATAAAAGATCAGACAGATAACTGAAATCAGACACTGATTTCAATTTTGCAAATATTCCTCTCATAAACATTCCTTTTATTCTGCACTAACCAGCAATGTTTCTCAAACTTTTTGGAGGAGAGAGTGTGCTCCTAAGCAGTATTTATGGTACATAGAGATACTCTAATATTAGGTCTGACTGGGGGAGCAGGAAGGTGCAGCACTGGGGACCTTGCTGGGCTGTTCAGGCCTGGCGGTGGAGCTACAAAGGCTGCAAAGGGAGGTGGGGAACAAGAGGTGCTGGGACAGAACTCAGGTCCTCGCTCCTGTCAGGCACATGCTGCACCCGTTAGTGCTGTCTCCCCGGACCTCAAACAATACGTTTATGAGAATCAAAGAAAAATCATTAATTTTGCCTTCACGAGAACTTATATTCCAAAAGAGACACACCACCACAACTGGCAGTTTGAATTGTTTTTTATTTCTCTGTCTTTTAAAGGTAACCTGCATTAAAAGCAATACAAAACACACTCCCTTTACACTTCAAAATGTGATGCTTGAAAGTTCCCCAAATACACATGCCACACACAGAGACAGGAGGAAAAAAAAAGGGTCAGAAACACATCCCCTTTGACAGGTCATATTCTGATGTCAAATCTAACAAATACTGAAAATAAACTAATAAACTGGTGTCTCCTGAAATAACCTAAACAAAGGGATCTTAATTCAATAAGCTGAACATAACATTAAAGTTTGTCATTCTGTCTAGCTCTTTTTTCATTTTATACTTAGCAACTTAACTTATACAATCAAAAATTGCAACCACATTTTACCCAAACCTCAATAACTAGCACAGAACCTAGGAATATAATTAACCCTAACAATATGCTCTTTGAATGTCATGAAGCTGAACATCAGCTGCCTGGAATCTCTTTTCCTCGTCTTTGCTTTCCAGGTTCACTTACCTCCCCTCAGGATTCCTTCTTTTGTTTTCTCTCCCACATGGGCTTAAATAGCATTTACTCAGAGCTATCTGCAATGCCCTAGTCACACTAGCTTTTTATTGAAGACTTTCCAAAGTATCCTATCTGAAGCATCCAGTAGAATCAGTGCATAACTCCTGATAATTATAGTATAATTTCTAATCTTTAGGCAGTAAAAGCAAGCAAGAATTTTACATGAGCAGTATATCTCAATAATAACTGAAGCTTTTTTCAAGACTTCCTTTGAAAAATTACTTTAATTTTAGCATTTTAATGTATAGATCGATTTGGGAAAAAAGGGATATGTGTGAAAATAATAAAGTAATCAATATGCTATTTTGTTATCAGAGACCTAGATCTTTGATAAATTTCACTAAATTTTTTAAAGAGGCATGTCTATAAACTATTGAGCCGAGTTGAAAAATATGGGAGAAAGGCTAGCTAGCTACTCACTCCTGAAACTAGGATTATATTGGAAGGTTGACAGATGCTGAAACATGGCAAGAAAAAATAGTATAAACAGAGAACATGGATGGATAATATAGATTAGTGACAAGAACGAAAGAAGATTAAAAAGCAATGCAAAAAGAAAAAGCAGCCAAGAATCTGGGGAGAAAAACACAAGCTTGCCATGTAGGAAAAGAGCAGCTAAGGAATCAAACAGGTAATAATATTTGATTGGTATTATTTTATAGAGATAAAACCAGTTGTGCAGTTAAGTGGTGTGACTCTATAGTTTGTTTAATGCTGAGATTTGCTCTCTTAGATAAGAAATATTTTCCATCAAATAGGGGATGGAGGTGGGGCAGGGGGAGCCAGAGAGATAGTCCAGAAGGCAAAGCATTTATTTGCTTTGAGTGTAGCCTCAGAGCATGAACAGGAGTCACCTCTGAGCACAGAGTCAAGCTTGAGCACAGCCACATGTGTCCCAAAAATAAAACAAACAACAACAATAAAAAATAGAGTGAAGGGAGGGTTGTCTTAGGAAGCACAGCCAGCAAACAGGCATCTGAATTTCATGATATTCATTCAAATTTCTCTAAAATTTTATATTCATAGGCAAAAAAACTGATCTTGCTAGGTAACTCATAAAGTCCTTTGTGTTTTTTAGAAAATGTATTTTAAAATTGTGCTAAAAATTGTATTAAAATCTGTGTTTTAAAAAACTCATGTTAAAAAATTCCAATGACAGGGGCCGGGCGATAGCCCAGCAGGTAGGGCGTTTGCCTTGCACTTGGCCGCACTTGCCAGCCCGGTTCAATCCCCGCTCATCTCATATGGCCCCCAGCACTGCCAGGAGTAATTCCTGAGTGCAGAGCCAGGAGTAACCCCTGAGCATCGCTGGGTGTGACCCCCAAAAAAAAATCCAAAATAAAAAAATTCCAATGACAGAATTTTACTTAAAAGATGGAAGATTTTCATTTCCATCACTTAACATTTACTTACTGAAATCCACGAGATCCGGTACACCAGGTTCTCCCTACAAATAAGAATAGCTTCATTAGCAACCAGAGTGCCCGAAAATCGATGACTGGATAAAGAAGCTTTGGTACATCTACACAATGGAATACTATGCAGCTGTTAGGAAAAATGAAGTTATAAAATTTGCCTACAAATGGATGGACATGGAGAAGATTATGTTGAGCGAAATTAGTCAGAAGGAGAGAGACAGATACAGAATGACTGCATTTATCTGCATAACATAAATATATAGGTACATATTATGATACCAATATCCAAGGTCAAGTGAAACATATATCAGGAGGTCCTGTCAAAGGTGGAAATTATCACAAACGTGTGGGATTCAGAGGCTAGGTAAGACAGAAAATGGAACAGTGTGCTAACAATTGTTGAGGGTACTAATGCCAACCTAGAACTGAGCATTAAATAGAGGCAAAAGGATACACATGACAACCCTTTAATGTATGTTCTGCAATCCATAGTCTGGAGAGGAAGGAAAAGAGAAAGAGAGAGAAATGGAAAGAAATAAAGAACCTGCCATGGAGGAGGGCTGGGGGAGGGGGAGGGAACCGGGGACGTTGGTGGTGGGAGATGGGCACTGGTGGCGGGATGGGTGCTGCAACACTCTTTGACCAAAACCCAAATATGAACTTTTTAATTGTATATCTTTGTAATTTTAAAAATAAAAAAAATTAAAAAAAAAAGAATAAGCTTCATTGTGCTTAGCTTTTAGTAGAATGAATATGTAAATATGCAAACTGCATCAACATTGGAATCACTAAAACTCCATTTTAATTTTTAATTTAAGTCAATGTGATTAAAGTGTGATTTTGGTTGAACAAGTATATTTCAGCTGCTTCTCAAATTAATCTATTAGTAGATTTGCAAACACTACAACAAAATTACACTTCAGCATTTAATTAGTATCAGCAATTAGTAGCAAGTGGCTAACTTACTTTCTGTCCTCTTGGTCCAATTGGAGCCAGGGCTCCATCAGGTCCTGTTAATCCCTTAGAAAGCAAGAAACTGCATTGTCAGACAAACCACTAGCTGAATAATTTGTATTTTTAAACTATCTATAAACTTGTTACCAACTATAAATTACAATACCATTGTTGTAGGCAGGTAGACAGGGGGCGCCACATGGCAATAAATTCCTGAAGAAGAGATCCAGAGCCACACCTGACTGAAAGCCCGAAAACAGACTTGACAAGACCACTATTAACAATTAACCCTGGGGAAGGGAAGGCCAAAAGGGAATGTGTGGAAGCCCATAGGCCACTGACCCTTTTAAAGGCTTTAGATCTTTAGATAACTAACCCTCCTAAGGAAGATAAATCAGCCTTCCCGCCCAGCACCCAGCTCACAGAAGACCACTCCCAAAGTCTACTCCCCTTGGCAACGGGCCCTAGCAACCAAGGTTAAAGCCCCATATGGGAGTAACTTGGGGAGAAATCTAAGCTGTCCTAAACAAAGGACAGCGCACGCTGCCTGTGTACACATGTTGCCTGCGCGCACATGTGGTGCCTGAGCACGTGTGTTGCCCGCATCTCCCCTCTTGAGATGTGTGACTCTTTCTTTTACTCGCTCTCCGCCTTTGGAGCAGCCCGCGTTCTCCCTTGAGCGCGTTACTCTTTCCTTTCTTTCTCTCCCTCCCCTCACCTAAGACCTCCTCAATAAAACCTATTTTACTTCACTGCTCGTCGACTCCTGAAAATTCTTTTTCTGCGAGAAAGACAAGAACCTTGAGGCAGACCTGGGTAAGGTCTAGGACTGACTTTCCTTTCCTGCAAAGAGCAATTCCTCGCTCCAGCCTGAGTCCGTGGCTCCCCGAAACCTCGGGTGGTGGGGATTAACTCCCGTGCCTAGAGATCAAAGCGGACCTCAGGCGTGGCTTGACGGCCACCTCGTGGGGCTGGTGGGGCTCAGGCCCACGCCGTGCAGGGGCTCATCGCAGACTTTATCAGTCCTTAGCCTGCCCAGCGGGTCCCGGGTGGCAGAGGCGGCTGGGGAGAAAGCGACCATCTCTCTCCTTCCTGCCTCACATAAGTCACCCGTGGGGTCCACCTGCAACACCAATATCTATAAATAAATGCCTTCGTATATATTTTTCTTAAGGATAACATTTAAATGAGATCTGTTTCTAGTTTACTTCCTGTTGTTAAATTTTATCATGTGCATGTTCCTGCTACGTCTATTGTTTATCACAAGGTTCAGTAATTCAGCATGTATTGCCTCTGCTTTTTTTAAAAATACATAAATTACAGTATTCTAATAGCTAAGATGGGGATTGAACAAAATTTCTTGGGTGCTTCCATATCTAGGAATCTCCTTTATTAATTTAAAAATACTACATGTCACTATAATGTTTTGAGAATAATAAAATGTGTTTAGCAGAAATAAAAAAATATCATTATTGCATTATATATACCTGAAGGATTCTAACCATCTGCAAGCAAGAACACTACTGACTGGTGAATATTAACATTTTTTTGGCGATATCAAGAATCAAAGCCAAGCACTGCATGGCATGTAGTTTTACCTACTTGACAAAAATTAACTTCTAAAGTTGAAATGTTTGAAAACATGCATATTTCCACATCACCTTTAGTAAAAGCAGCTAAAATTAAGTATATGTGTAACATTCAATGTACAGTATTTAAACTTTTCACTATAAGCACAATTATGGACCTCATTTCCAATGAATGGAGATGTTACTGGTGGCCCGCTCAAGCAAATCGATGAACAATAGGAAGACAAGTGATAGAAGTGATAAGCACAATTATAAGCATATTTTAGTACTAAAGCACTGTGAAAGCCTATTTTCTAAACATTCTCACTTTCCTTACAAGTATGTTTTCACAGTTCTTTGTATCAATTAATTTCCCCTAATTATGCATAAGAGTGAGTCAAAGGAAATACAAAACATGAGTTGAAAATGTTACTGGAAATTATTAGAGATTTTAAAAAAAGTATTAAGCACACACAAAGAATTTTTTGAGACTTTGACTTTCAGTATCCTATGGTCATGACACTATAATTTGGACATGAGTACCTATAGAAAGAAAAAATTGGTTTTTATATTTCAGTAAACCAAACATACAGGTAGTACAAAAAATGGTATACAGATATTCTATACTTTAGGGACTATTTGACAAAATTTCTAACTCCCACTTTTACATATATACTCCAAGACTATCAAAACTCCCACAAACAGAGCCAACTAGTCATCTACATTCTAAGATTGGAATAACAAGATTAGAGGTAGTTGTTTCTACATTTGGGCAACATTTCAGCTAGGGAAGCCAAACCAACTGGTTGTCTGGATGTTGCTCTCAGGATGGACATTTCTGTATTGATTTGATTTGTTTTGTTTTGTTGGGTGGGGGTTTCACCCAGTGGCACTTGGGGTTTACTCATGGTTCTGGGTTCAGGGATCACTCCTGACAGTGCTCCCGGGACCACAAGTAGAGCTGGTGATCAAACCCAAGTCAGCTACATGCCAGGCCAGCGCCTACTGGCTGTACTATCTCTTTGGCCCTAGTCATGCCTCATTTAAAGTATCTTCCATTAGACATGAAAAATTATGTTTATCATTGTAACTTCTTTAAGTTGAAATTACATTCCAGTTTTAGATGTCACAGAGAACTCTATCAACTAACTATATAGACAAGTATAAAGCCCAAAAGGATAGGATTACATTACATTACAATTGTAGTTTTTTACCAGTGCATCTAACACACATTAATACATGAATACTAAATAAAATTAACTAGGTTAGCCAGTTTAGTGGGGGGTAATATTATGCTTGTCCCTCCATATCATTTTTAAAATTAGTTTAAATCCCAATTATGCTACTTATTATTAGCTCTACAATCACAGGCCAATTACTTAACTGTACAGTGCCTCATCTTGCTAATCTAAATTAGTTTAATATCAATATTTACCTCCTATAATAATTTTTTTAGATTAAATGGGCTAATATATACAATACTTGAAGCTGGCTAGCAGCATGGGTACTGAATAAACTGTTTATTACTCATTTTATCATCATTACTGTATGGCCAGCGTTAATCTAGCTGCTGTGAAGGAGTTAGTGTAAACCATGAAACACATTTTCTTTACTCCAGGAACTTAAAATCTCATTAAGAAAAATTTCTGGAAATGGGCAAACAAAAAAAAATCTAGTCCTTAACCTGTACTTTATTACACTAACTCAATGCTTCGTTATTTTCATTTACACTGAACTTTCATAATAAAGTCTCCCCAACTCCCCAATCACAGAACATCTGCCAAGGAAACTAGCATGATCTAACTATAATTGCTGTATTTGCTAATTCCTCTCTGCCTATTTCAGATAGATACTATAAAAGCCAGTAAATACTATTTTATAGAGCTTTCTGACCATGCTACAACAAATAAGCCTAAGACTGTATCAATTTGGAGGCAGGAGACATAGCATAAAGGTTAAGATGCTTGCCTTGTGTGCAGCCAACCCGTGTTTGACCCCCTGGCACAGCTCAGGTGGAACCCTGAGCACCTAGCACAGCAGAGAGCCAGCAATAGCCTCAGAGCACCATAAGCAGTGTTCCCTTTTTCCAAAGAAATGTTTTTGTTGGGCCACTCTTGGCTGTGCTCACTACTGCCTTATTCTTAGCTCTGTGCTTAGGGATCATTCCTAGTGGTGCTTGGTCGACCATATGCGGTGCCAGGAATCTAACCTGGGTCAGTGGATTGTAAGGCAAGTGCCTTAACCCTGTACTATCTCTCCAGACAAACAAAAGTAATTTTTTTTTCAAATCTCTATTGGAGCCAGGGAGATAGTATAGCACGTAGGGACCTTGCCTTGCATGTAGCTGATCCAAAATTTGTTCCCTGACATCCCATATGCTCTCTTAAGTCTTTCAGGAGTGAGTCCTGAGTGCAGTGCCAGGAGTAACCCCTGAGCACCATAGGGTATGGTCCAAAGACAAAACAACAACAAAAATATATTGATGGCCAAGATGTGGCTCAAATGGTAGAGCACACACCTAGTTTCATCCATCACACCACATACCCTCCTCCAGCATTCCCTGCTGTAGCTCCAATAACCTGCCCCCCCAGACCCCAAAGACACCTGGGAAACCCTATGCAAAAAAATAAAGAACATCTCACTAATAACACTGATGATAATAGTTGTTCTCTGGATATAAGATTATAACCAAACTCTAACCTTTTCAATTTTATTTATCTCTAAATTAACAGTCCATTTAAAGAAAGGTTTTAGTAGGAATGGAGAGATTATATAGGTATCTACATATGTATAATTATTAACAATATAAATTGGCATGAATATAACATAAAATACAATTTATACTTCTAATACATCATTTTAATATTTATAAGTAAGTTATAGTAAATTCCTTACGTTTAACTTATTTTATACCCAATTATATACAGTTATGAAATACAGACATAATATAAATAATATCAAGCATCTTCCACCTTTACACATATATATGCCATCCTAATTTGCAGTAACTCTTATTTGTAAAAAAAAAATAAATAACTTCGAAACAGGGAACTAACTCAAGGGAATGAGTTTGGTCATTTGGCATTTGGTTTCAGAGTCTGAGGCCTTGAGTTTGATCCCAGAACATACCAGAGTGTCACTGGGAGGCTCTTCCCTGCTGAGCCTGAGCAGTGCTGACCAGGTCCCCTGTGTACAACTTGGGGAGAATCATCCTGCATCCTCCGCCCCAATATAACACAGAGAAAAATATTCCCAGTTGCAAAAAATTACAGCTTTCATGCAAATGCTTAAGAAAATAAAGTTCAATATAGATGGTTATTGAAGCTGACTGTGTTGGAAACATTCACACATTGCTGCTTGGCAGAGAATATCCACCCTCAATAGTCATTTCCTTCCAGCAGTCAAGGGCACAGACCACACAACTCAAGTCATATTACTACAAACATAGTTGTCACAATTTTTATCATTTCTGTTAAAATCCACTCATTTAGCAAAAATTATTTTTAAAGTTTTCCTTTTTAGAGTCTTTCATACATCATCCATTTCGCCATTCCTTAACATTAATTCCCCACTTGCTCCCCAAATATGCAGCTTCACAATGAACCAAGGAACAGAAGACAAAGAGATTAAGGGGTTAAGGTCTCACTATCACACTCAGCAGCATCTATCAGGAAAAGATTACTGGAACTTTCCTACCGACTGAATCCCTACATTCAGGAACCAATGACAACAAGTTCTGATCTAGTCTCTATTGTCTCATGCCCTCAATGTCTATTCAATTGTGAGAAGTTTGTTTAAAATGTAAAACTTTAGGAATTAAGAAAACTTTTTTAGCTCAGAATCATAAATCCCATGTGGCTCCAATACAAAATTTGGTGACCATGAACCACATTAATATTCCCATCAATATTTACAAACAATTATGAACTATAATTTTTTTTCTCTACTGAATTATGGTATCAATTTTAATATTATGTAGCCCACTAAATTGTCCACATTATTTTTCTTATTATGCAATCCGATAACAAAAATTCAATATCACCATTTTGTTTTTATTCATCTATTAAGAAATTCATGGGCCAGAGCAGTACTACAGTAAATAGGGTACTTTCCTTGCACGTGGCTGACCCAACTTTGATCCCAGACACCCCATATGGTCCCCCAAGTCTGCTAGAGTAAACCCTAAGCACAGAACCAGAAGAAAACTCAGAGCGTCATAAACATCCCTCCAAAAAGTTCAGGAGACACAGTACAGGGGGCAACCTGTGGCTAACTCCAATTCTTCCCCTCACTCAAGGTTCCTCAAGCATTGATGGAGCAGCCTGAACACAGCTGGGTGTGGCCCTGGGGTCCGCCTTGGGGTACTGGCGTGGGAGAAGGGGGAGGAGTGCTAGTAAGCCCTGAGGTTGTCAGGGCATTGAACACTTGCCTGCCTTGAGGTCCTTCTTCCACTCCTAAGAACTGCTTGGATCAACCCCCAAAAAAATCCATTTATACACTAATGAGGGTGAAACTATTTGGAAAACTGCTCAATCTGAAAATCAAGAAATCTGGCTTCCTTCGCTATTTTGGCTGCTAAATACCACTGGCTCCCTGAGGAGAACATTTTTCCTCATAATTTTTCAGTTCCCTTATCTATGCAGAATACAAAGAGCCAATCCTGCATTCCAGGCTGTTGCTTAAGGTTAAAGGAAATCATGTTGATAACAACCTGGCTGGAGAAAAATGTTCTACACAAATGCAAATTGGTAAAGTTACCTTTTGCTTAGCTCAAGGAAATACCTAAGATATGGTGCAAGCCTAAGGGTTTTTTTTTCTCTCCTTTTTTTTTTCTTCTCAATACCAATAATGTGATTAAATGTCCTCATGTTTTCCCCTAAGGACCTGTGAGGATCAAAATTTGTGATATAAAAGAGTCTTACTTGGCATCAATTTGAATTATCCCAAAAAATGGTTCTTGGGGACCTCAGGCACTGTCCCTTTGTATCCTTAGAAAGCCCAAACAAGCTAGTCTATTTCCTAACAATAGATAACACAAATGCCCCCATTATGGTCATCTTTATCACACACACACACACAAACACACACTACTCCATCTTAATGACTGAGATTCAGCTGACTTTTTCTCACAAAATGAAGGACATGTCTCCAGAAAAAAAAGAGGTCTACACAAAATTAAAGCTATATTTTTGCTTAGTTCTATGAAAGACCTAATATAGAGGATTGTGTAAATTTCTTTCTCCTTAAACTCTAGTCATAAGTTCTTAGAAATTATAATCATAGTTCTTCACATGCTTTCTTTTATTTAGAATTGTATTTTGAACACCACAGAAAATGGTCACCTTGAAGAACACAGGGATCTTCTAACTTGCCTTTGTATCGTGTCTGTTCCTGCCTTTGCCAGGGAAAAGGTAAATCTGACCTGATGTGGGATCTCCACTGGGAATAGAGGCACCATGGTGTAGAGAGAGGCTAAGGGTTCTAGAGCTATTTCACTCTGGATATCATTCAGTGTTAAATTTACCATTCAAATGAACATCTGAGCATCCTTCCTATCAGAGGGGCATGTGGACATGGGGGAGGAGTTAGTCTTCAACCACCAGGAAACTGTAGATATTTCTCAGTGAAGGAAAACAAAAAGAAACAACAAACAAAGCAAAAACCCAGGGTGGAAGTAGGGTAGCTAGCTTTACATCTCCTGTAGGATCTGCATTCTTCTGTTCCGCCCCATCCACACACACTCCACTCAATTCAGCTATCTCCCCTCAAAAGCATTTTCCTTTGCTATCTTCCTTGGTGTTTAGTAGTACTCTGGTCCTTCATCTGCCCACCCAAGGTTCTTTTTCTGAATGATCCTCCGTGAGTACCAGTGAATAGACTGCAATGAAAAGGACCAGCTTGTCAACGGGTTCATCCTCTCAAAGCACTCACTGTGGGCAGGGAATAGGCTGTTCGAGATGGGATCAGGTACCACCCGCTGATTTCTGAGAGGGAACTGCCAGAACTAAAGCTCACCAGATGGAGCGGCAGGCGTCTCTACCCAGAAGCTGCTACCAACTTGTAGAACATTGGAACACAAGGCTGGATTCCAGCTCACCGCTGGATTTCAGCTTGGACAATAGCACAACCTTCAGATCAAACTCCTCTCTCCCTCTCCTACTCAACACCCCACCCAACACCAAATATCCCAGCCCACCCAAATAGCCTCTCTCCTCTCATACCGCTCCCTCCCTTCATCCCTTCCCACAGACCTCCGCTCTCCCACTCCTCCCTCTCCCATATCACTGCATGCCTCAGTAGGAGACTAACTCACATCTGATCCAGGTGTTCCTGGCTTGCCCGGAGCTCCTGGCTTGCCTGGATCTCCTGCAGGACCCTGGATTGGGAGAAGGGAACACAAGGAAAGAAAAAGGGTGCAAAATGAACCTCATCCACACTGGAGGCCGCAAACTACTTGGAAATAAAGCAGGTGGAGAGTGAAAGAGCTGATCAACTTACCAGGCCACCTGGGGACCCTTTGGACCTCGGTCACCCTGGAGAAGTTTGAGAAAATGCAGAAACAGACCATGAGTAGGACGTATGGGGACCTCCTCATAGACTCTTAAGTGTGATACACAGAAGGGGAACATGGGAAGAGTGAGGGCTGAATGGTGGAGGTTCTTACCCAAAAAGAGACAGTAAAGCATGCTTACCTCCCTCCTCCCCCAAACCAACCCCCAGACTGCTAGGAGCCTCCCACCAGTTTTAAGAATCCATCAAAGCTGTTAGAGAAAGAAGGCAAAAGGAAGAATGCGGGGCGACAGGGTAAACTTACGTCTATGCCATCGATGCCTGGAACTCCAGGGGGCCTGGAGGCCCTGGAGGACCCTGTACACCCGGGGGACCTCTCTGGCAAAAACAGCAGATAAGGTTAGGTTGAGTAGGTTGGGCTACAGTGAGAACTTCACCAGGAGTGCAGGGGCTGTCTAGTAAGATCACGAACTCCTGGATATCTTAGATATACGCAGATTTTGAAAAAAATACCCCAAAATCCCCAGAGCAGACAGGTTCCTTAAACAGGACCATTTCCTAAGTGAGACTGAAACGCAGGTTAGAGGCTATACAAAGTTATTTAGTGGGAAGACAGCTCCTAGGAGCCCACCGTTATGGCTTGTCTTTGAGTCAAGAGGGCTTGTGAAGAAGGAGGTGCTGAGGCTTCTTTGAAAAAAGAATTCAGAAAGGGAAATGTTGTATGGTCAACATGCCATTTAATCAGCAACTGCGGGCTACTGTTTGTCTCAAACGGAACTGCTAAGGACTGAGGGGCCATAGCAGGTCAATTTCAGTGTGTTTTAGAATTCTAAGTCAAGTCCAAAGCTGGGAGCAACACTCTAGAAAAAAAGATTGAGAAAAGAGTGTAGTCTCTCCTCATTTCAGCTTTACCTGCATCCCACTCTCTCGCTTGGGTTCTTTGCACCTCTCTTCCAAAGAAAGTTGGCATGAGTTAAGCCCTTGCCTTACTGATCTAGGTTCAATTTCATGTACAGACCATATGGTGCCCTGAGTCAGTTCCAGAAGTGAATCTTGAGTTCAGAGCTTGAGGGAGCCCTTAGCACTACCAGGTGTGGTGCCAACAAAACAAGAACAAACAAAAAATGAATGACATCCCATTTCAAATTGACCCTATGGTATACCCCAAAAGTAGACTCTCAAAGACTATGAGCTTCTTGTTTTGGAGGAAGGAAGGAAGGAAGGAAGGAAGGAAGGAAGGAAGGGAAGGAAGGAAGGAAGGAAGGAAGGAAGGAAGGAAGGAAGGAAGGAAGGAAGGAAGGAAGGAAGGAAGGAAGGAAGGAAGGAAGGAAGGAAGGAAGGAAGGAAGGAAGGAAGGAAGGAAGGAAGGAAGGAAGGAAGGAAGGAAGGAAGGAAGGAAGGAAGGAAGGAAGGAAGGAAGGAAGGAAGGAAGGAAGGAAGGAAGGAAGGAAGGAAGGAAGGAAGGAAGGAAGGAAGGAAGGAAGGAAGGAAGGAAGGAAGGAAGGAAAGAAAGAAAGAAAGAAAGAAAGAAAGAAAGAAAGAAAGAAAGAAAGAAAGAAAGAAAGAAAGAAAGAAAGAAAGAAAGAAAAAGAATGCAAGCGAGAAAGATGAAGGAAGGAAGGAAGGAAGGAAGGAAGGAAAGGAAGGAAGGAAGGAAGGAAGGAAGGAAGGAAGGAAGGAAGGAAGGAAGGAGAGAAAAGGGCAGAAAGAAAACAGAGTCAGAGGGAGGGAGAGAGAAAAGGGGAGAGAAGAGGAATGGAGGTGTGTGTGTGTGGGGAGAGAGAGAGAGAGAGAGAGAGAGAGAGAGAGAGAGAGAGAGAGAGAGAGAAGAGAGAGTTTCTTTTCACCAGGAAAATTGTTTTTCTAAACTCCAACGACCAGACAGGTTACAATGGGGTCTTTGTAAGTGAAACCTCAAACCAGGGCTGGTCTCCCCCGCCCCCCTCCCAGTTCTACACAGCCAGGCAGGGGAAGAAAGGGCCAAAAGAGCCATCCGGCTTGTGCTGCAATCTTGCGGGTTCCAAGCCCTGAGACCCGCACCTCGGGTGGGTCTTGCGGTTAAATGCTGCGGAGCACCGCAGGGTCCCGCGCTGGTGGTCGGATGCTGCCTTCCCGGGCAAGGCCTGCTCCAGGAGGTGGGCAGGAGAGGGGAGGCAGGTAAAAAGCAAGGAGGCTGACAATAAAACCCGAATCACAGCCTCAGCTCCGAGTCCGCAGCTTCAGGGTGCTCCTGGGAAAGAGGAGGGCGCCCTTTCCCCCACCAATGCTCCTAGCAGGTGCTCCCAGCTTAGATCCTGACGGCAGGTGGCCCCGACCTGGAGGAAATGGCCACACGGGCCTGAAGATGCAGTGCGCCTTCCCATAGCCCCCCCACCACCACCACCCCGCACTCCGCCCCGACGGCCGGCCGAGCCCTCACCTACCCCAGGTCAGCTTGGGGGTGGGTGGGGCGGAAATTCAAACATTTCTGGATCTCTGCTTACCTGGTCGGTGGTCTGGCTGGGCTGGAGAAGAACAGATGGAGAGAAAGTGAGAAGGTACCTCCCCAAAACTCGCACACCACTTACCTGAGCCGCGCACAAGCAGAGCCCCGACAGCAGCAGCCGCAGCCCCAGCGCCCCGACAGCTCGCGCGGTCCAGGCCATGCCGGCCACTCCGGGCTAAGAAGGCCCTGCCTCGTCCCTGCCTCTTGCGTGCCCCACCTGCCTCCCACACGCATGAAGGGGCTCCTCTTCCCTTCCTAAAGCACCCTGGGAGCAGTAGTTGTAAAACGTGCCCAGACTGGAAGGCTTCCTCTCCTGCAGCCCTTTAAGAATGGTCCTGGGGAGGGTCGTGGGGATTGGAGGAGAACCTGTGGGCTGGGAGGACGGATAGAATGACAACAGTCCCCCTTAACCCTTTCCCTGGCTGCACACCACAAAGGTAGCCTCAGGCTGTTCCTGGCGCCTCCCCAGGGTACCGGTGTGTCCCTGAGCACCCGGATGAACACCCAAGGCCTAGGTGGTATTTGCAAGGGGAAGAGATAGGATCTTGAGCCACCGAATGTTGAATTAGATACCTGAGGTGGTTCTTACCTGCCAGGTTGCAGTGGCACCCCGGCTTCCTTAATATCCTGAATAGTGTAACCCCTGCAGTCTCTAGAGACTCTGAAGCTGGGGGCCTGTGGAGGTGCAAAGAGCTAAGAGGGTTGGAAATGGCCTTGACAGGTCATCCGGAAACTCACTGTTATCCTGGTTGGCAGCTCGTGGCAAGTTTCTCTCCTGGGTCGCAGTGGGTCACAATGAATCAGCATCCACTGAAGTTCAAACTAGAAAAAGACAGTAGTTTCCGTTCTTTGAGAGGACTGAAACAGGTCATTCAGGAGAGATGATACTGTTTAAGTGTGATCCATTAGCTAAGTGAATGGAGATCTACTCAAACTGGCTGATCTCAGTCAAGTAAAACTTTCCTGTCACTCAAACCAGATTTCCCACGGGGGAAACGGGTGGCTCCCTTGCATGTAAATTTTCCTAATTCTGCAATACTTCAGCATAAGCTGAAAAGCAGTATAATTTTCATACGATTCAGAAAGATTCTAACATATATCTTGATTTGACTGCTGGGTATCCTTATCACAACCTCATGAGCTAGACTTGGAGAGAAGTGTCGTAGTCAGCTCGTGAGTAGCAGTCTAGATCAGAACGAGGCCTTCTGAACTCCACAGAGAACATGTGTCCTGAAAGCTTGCATGGCAGAAAATTAGAATCAGAAGCACCCAAAGAGGCAGCAGGAAAGAAAGAAAATCTGGACCTGGAAGAAATGTGCGTGGTAAAGACATGTTGTGGGGTGGCCACAGCTTAATAAAGAAGAACTACAAGTGTGGGAAGAGGAATGAAAGTGAAAACTAGGACTCAAGAAAAATAAAATTAAAGAAGTTCACCCTAATTTTCGTTAAGAACTGTGACTTACACTATCAGGAAATACCATGGTTTCGTGTATTCTGTGTTCTCTACCAGAATGTCTGCTTCTGTCCCCTAGTACCCCTAGATACAAAGAAACCCCCTCATCTCTAGCCTGTAGGTTCAGCTCTAGAGACCAGCTTAGGTTGTTTGTTTTAGCCCCAACAACAACAAAAATAAGTTGTTTAGTCTGAATCTGAAAAACTTTTGGCAACAGGTATGAAGAAAATATATTATGTGCACCACTATGCATTAAGCTGGTTTCTCCCTAAACTGAGAAAGTTCATTGGTAGACATTTCAAATCATAAATATATTTCTTGGTCAACTAATTTTCCTAGCATTATGGAAAATGTAAGTGTTCCAGTTCCAAATCTAAACATTACCTCTCCTCTTTCACCCAACACTGACTAGTACTCCATCCCATCTACCAAATGGTCTCTAGAGCTGCTGAATCTAGAGATAAGTCAGATATAATTTTAAACTATATTTAATTTTTACTATTTGCAGTAAAATAATTATTTATATATATATATATATTTTAATATTTTATTATACCACCGTGAGATATATAATGTTCCAGCACCCATCCCTCCACCAGTTTCCATTTCCCACCACCAATGTCCCTGATTCCCTCCCCGCTCCCCCAGCCTGCCTCTGTGGCAGGTTCTTAAATTCTTTCTCTTTCTCTCTCTCTCTTTCTCTTTTCCTTCCCTTCCACATTGTGGATTACAATACATACATTAAAGGTTGAATATATTTTTTTTCTCCATGTTTAACCATTGTTGTGGTGGACAGGCAGAAGATTGAAGTGGATAGAATGAAGTTCTTCCTTTCTTTCCACTAAGGAAGGCACGTTAAGCAAAAAGGAAGTTGTCCATATTATAAAGGGTGAAACAACATTAGATTTCCATATTACTACATCAGTGTCCCTTCTCACAACATTCTAACTGTCCTCAAGCTCATATTGTTCTTTTTTGCTTTGTGTGTTTGTTTGTTTGTTTGTTTGTTTGTCTGAGAGCCAAACCTAGAGGTGTTCAGGGTTATTCCTGTCTCTCCACTGACAAATTATTGCTTGGGGGCCATATGGGAAACTAGGGATTGAAATCAGGTCAGCCACATGCAAGGCAAATGCCCTACCCACATTACTCTCACTGGCCAGCACTATCATTCTTGTTTTTTCTTTTCTACCATACCCTTTTTCCGAAATAAATGGATATCTAAATAATGAAGTAGAGATATGAAAATTAAGTGAGCAGCCAAATCAAGATGCATTTTGGAACGCTTTCTAAATTATATGAAAATATAAATTATCTGTGTATTCATGATGTAAATTAGTTAAATCTAGTAGTCTAACATCTTATTTAAAAAAAAATTCCTGCCCAAAAGACCCAGCATCTTGCAGTTAAGGAAAAGACTTTAATCAAACACTTTGTTTTTATTGGAGTAATCTTTCTTAGCTTGAGAGGGATTTTATTTTTAGTTTTTCTCTGAACTGCAGTGGAAATTTTAAAAAGAAGATAAAGGGAAAGAGAACAACACTTTCTTTAATTTCTAGCAAATGCCAGTGCATCAAATAACTCTTTGAAGTTCACACATAAAACAAATTGGAGCAAAGAGGTTAAATCATTTCCCAGAGATCACACAGCTAGTAAATAACAAAGCCGGCACTTTGAATGCACCTGACTCTAAAGCAAAGGTTTCTGTATTAGCACACACATCCTCTGCAAATATTACACCTTATCCTGCTAAATAAATCATGACTTTCTAAGCAGGAAACCAAGGCATTTGGTGATTGATCATTGTATTAAAGATTAGTAGAAAATTAGAGCAATCCTAAAAAGTTAAAATTGTGTAGGCGTCTTTCCAATAATGGCTAGAAAACTTCATAGCTAGGCTAAGAAGTACTATAATTCAAACTTCACCCTATTTTTTTTTGCTTGTTATAGAAATATATCCAGAAGCAGAATTTCTAGTATTCTTCTCCAAAATGTTAATTCATAAGCTATTGAATATTCATATGTATAGTAAAATATTACATAGAAAAGTAGAAAAATATTAATATTTTGTTTCTTTGTAATAAAATATTACATAGGAAATGTACATAATATATTATTATGTACAAGGCATAAAATATTACATAGAAATTACATAATATATTATTACATATGAGAAAATATTACATAAAAATTCTAATTCTTTCTTTTCAATAACCAGATTAAAAATTTACCAAAATAAAAAATATATCACTCCCTTTTCTGACTCTTAAAAGAAACTACTCATTTCATTTACTAATTCCTTCATGAATTGGTAATTCAAAGCAGGAATGCATGATACGTTTGTGATATTTCAGTTCTCAAAAATAATGATACCTAATCATTTTGAGAACTTTAATTATATGGCTAACCAGGAAACCTATATCCTTTGTTTGATAGTTCATTAAAGTTACTTATTGCAAATGTGAAGTAATTCATTAAGCTGTTTTTCTCAAAAATATAATTCTCTCTGGATAAATTGGTACACCTGTTTAAATATGCAAGGTGCAATTGTGGCACAGGATAATGGGGGAAATGAAATGTAATTCATCTGTGAGTACAAGCTGGTTGTTCAGAGTGCCACATAGATCAGAGGTTTCTGAACACATCTGGGCATCCACATAAACACCACATATGCACTAATAATCATCTATACAACAACCTGTTTTTTGGCATGCAATGTGAATTCTAATTTGCATGTTAATTATTTTGAGGGAATATTGGCAAAGTTCCTAGGTAAAAGTCACTTTCATTATGCATTAAAATCCCGACGTTCACACATTTCTCATTTTCATACCTGGAATCATCGTTCTTTTTGAATACCCACCAACAAAATGTATGTGATAAATATTTTAATTTAGTCCTTCAATGAATATTTCTGAATGTGCCAATATGGGCAAGCACTAAGGAAACATTCTATAGAAAACAAAGATAATAAATTCTCTTCCCCACAATGAAGTTACAGTTTGCAAGCCTAAGAAAAATACAATGGACTAACTAAAAGTATGAGTTTGGAAGCCTGTGGGATATCTCAACTGGTAGAGTCCACACTTGGCACTCCAAACACCTCCAGGGAGCAACCCAAGCACAGTGTCAGGAGTAGCTCCTGAGCAGCATCGGGTTTGGCCCCCAAACCAACAAAAAATTTTTGAATTTTAATCTATTAAACTAAATATAAAATACTACAGTGCAATTCACTTTTCTCAACACAACACGAACACAACTCCTCTGTCTCAAGGAAAACTGCATTTGGTGAGGTTGCAGCTGCCTAGATTTGGAATTATATAGTTCTTTTCTTTAGCACACCAAGATATAATTCCATTCCCTAAGTTAAAGAAGTGTCTAGCAGAAAACAAATTAGACTGTAAATTTTATTTCATTTCAGGCTAGTGATTTTTAGCTATTTTGCTATGTAATGAAAAAAAGATCAGTAAGGCCTTTCATAAGAACCAAATAAAAACTACAAGCATACAACTATTTCCTTCCTTTTTTTTTTTTGCTTTTTTTTTTTTTTTTGGAGGGGTCACACCCAGCAATGCTCAGGGGTTTCTCCTGGCTCTGCACTCAAGAATTACTCCTGGCAGTGCTCCGGTGACCTTATGGGATGCCGGGATCGAACCTGGGTCGGCAAAAGGCTGACCGCATGCAAGGCAAATGCCCTACCCACTGGGCTATCACTCCAGCCCCAACTATTTCCTCCTTGAGGTAAAATTCTAATTACAAGCTATGGGATTTATCTAGTATAAATGAGGATGACACAAAGCTGGACTTTTGCAGACTGAACTATGATCAATTTCTACAAGTATGAAATGCATAAAAGTAAGTTCTTCAAAAATAAACTTTTTAACAAGAGATATATTTCTTTAGTCTTTTTGTCTATTTAATGGTAACAAAAGCTTAAAGATATATTTGAATTGACACACATTTTCTTTTTAGCTTATGATAAAATGTTGAGCTGAAGAGCTAACTCAACAGGTTAGCACATTCTTTGCATGTCAGAGGCCCGAGTTCAATCTCCTGCACTGCATGGTCCCATAAGCACCAACAGGAGCTACCCATGAGCATAGAACCAACAGCAGCCCCTGAGCACTATTAAGTGTAGCTTTAAAAAATAGCATTAATAAAATGCTGGTATCCGGCTTTTATTAATGCTATTTAATACACTGGAGGCTTTCATCTGAGAAACTATTTGAGTTTTGAGGAAAGATTCTGCACTTCCTCACACTCAGAAATTCCCCTAGTTCTATGGGGGTAGAACATGCAGTTCTGACATGGTACCAAGATTGTCAACGAAGGGTGGAAGTAGATTGGAGAGGGGGAATAGAGTAGACTAGGAATCAACAAACTTGGAATGGTCTCACTTTTTTAAATTTTCTTTTGGTTCAACATTTCTATATATAACACATTCATATGGGATAAATTTTATGGGGAGTACAAAATGCTTAGTATATAGGAAAATAGAAATTCTATCACAGTGGCAATGAGGATGATATATTTTTAAGTTCAACAACAGGAAATTATATAACATGTAACTTTAGGAGAGGTCACTCAAGAACAAATAGGATTTGTATAAGTAGAGATAAGAAGTTTAGAGTTCTGCCAATCTGTTCTCTGCTCTTTACAGAACTCCAAAGAGTGTCTTCTCCTTCTTTCTGTTTTCTTTCTAACCCTTTCCAACTAGTCTCTCACCCCCCAAATACTCCAATGGATCTTTTCTCAAGATTACCCTCAATTTTTTATAAATACAATAGTTAGCTCTAAATTCTGTCATACTGGTCTATCTATACATTTGAGTGAGTTGTCTAGTACATCCTAAAAGACTGTTTCCTTTGAATTTCAGAGGAACATAATCCCCACTTCTCTCTTATATCCCAGGTGTTTCAATTCTCTTTAGCTGAAATTTCCTATCTCAGCAACCTTAAAGTAGTAGTTGTTTCAGGATTCAGTTCTAAGACATTTCTAGTACAGTTACCTCTCAGTGTTTTCATCTTGTTTCACTTATAATACCGTATATAGTAATATATAATATATACAAATCATATGATATATATGGCAGAGCCTGACAAGCTACCCGTGTCGTATTTGATATGCCAAATACCAGTAGCAATTATAGACCTCATTCCCATGACCTTATGGAATGGTTTGAGGCTCTTTATGTTCCTGGAGCAAGCATATACCCTTGGGCTCTACTAGCATGAGACAGGACATATGGAGATGTTACTGGTGCCCACTCGAGCAAATCGATGATGAACAGGAAGACAAATGACAAGTGAAGTGATGATATATAGTTGTCAACTCCCAGAGTTTTCTATTCCCAGCTGGGCCTGTCTCCAGATCACAATAGTTTTACTGAGACCTGCTTCTTACTGAAACCAGCCCTCCCTTTTCAGTAAATGACAACATGTACTTCCAATGACACATGCCAAAAAACACTGGTATCTTTCTCTCTTATTTGTTTCATTCTCAAACAACAACAAAAAAAAATTTGGGTTTTGGGTCACAAATGGCAGTGCTCAGGGCTTACTCCTGTATCTGCCCTCAGAAATCATTCCTGGAGAGCTCAGGGAACCATATTTGGAATCAAATCCTGGTTCATTTATTATGCATAATACATAATATATATTTCTTAAGCTCTAAAACTATAACATTCCTATGATATTTCTCAACCTGATATAATATTAATCACAAGTTCATCATTGATTTATCCATCAAATCATTTATGAAACTCATATTTTTCACATTTGAAAGTTGGTGTAATTTAATAATGTAGAGCAGATAAACAGAGAGCTGCTTCATTGATAGTTCTTACATTCCTTCTATTTGATCTCATTTCATTTTCCTATCTACATAGCATAGAACAGCATACTTAAAAATAGACTATTTAAAAGCATTATAGCTGTCTGAATAATCATGTTCATATTGGTTTATTTGGAATATGTATTTGTGAAAAGAAAAGGGTTTTAAATCATGTGTTTGTAACGCTATATAAACTTTTATCCTCCCTCAAACAAACCCAACCCGCAAGTGTATATCTAAAGGGGGAAAAAGGCTAACTTTGTTTTCTAATAGAGCTGTACCAAATAACTCTCCTAGGCAATCATCTGACAACAAACAATAAAGAACCTGTCATAAAATAACATGTTTTTATGGTAGGCTGCCAGGAAACCAAGCTTTGCAGGGGGATAAATGGCACCATCCTAAAATATGGGCACAAAGGAGAATAGAAAATATGGAATTTATTGCTTTAAAAATCAAACTAACAATGTATTATAGCAGTACATTGGGAAAAAAATATAAAATACTCTGAGCGCACTAAATAACCATGAATGATGAGAAGGTGTTTGAATCTAGACCACGTGAGAAGCTGTATTGAAAGCCTTATGAAAACCTCTTGAAATTGCTTTCCTTTTCCAATTTAGAAAAGGGAAGGAGACAAAAGATAGAATAGATCGGGGAAAAGCACAAACAACTGCAATATAAATAAGTCTTTCAACATTAGTGTTCCATCAAATGTTATGTTCAGGTGCATTATTTTTTTACAATGCAGTTCCTCCGGCTACCTTTTTATACCTTAAAAGGAATGTTTACTTTTGTATTTATTTACTAAAGATAAACAAGTGTTGATCTTGAAGAAAAAGTCTTTAGTATAAAAATGCCATGGATTAGAGTGAATCTAAATTAATTTTTTAGAAAACTGAATGATTTTGTTCTGGTTATTTTCACATTATTGGCACGTTTTATTTTAACTTGAATGTTCTCACACAATCATATTGAATATTTTCTGTCTTCAAATTGATAGAAGGGTGCTCTCTAAATATCTTCTACCATCCAACATGATTGAAGACTACAGTTCATGTCTTTCTGGAAGATAGGTAGGCACTGTAAGCCTTCAGTAATTGTCCACAACCTCACATCTCAGCCAGATTGGTGAGATGACAGACAATAAAATGAAAACAAAGACATAGGGACAATTGTGGTTATTAGGGCTAGATAAAGACTTGTCTGAAAATTTGACTATTCTTTTATAGACTAACATATGTGTAAATATGTATTAAATGCATGTATAAAGTATATGTATATATACATAAAATATATGTATACATATACACATATATATACTGAGATATATATATTATACCAACATTCTAATATATATATTAGAAAGTTGGTGTATATATTTTATATATACCATTTATATTATATATATTTCGTGTGTGTATATGTATATATACATATATATATACATATATATATGAACAGAGTTGATAAAGATGAGGATGCCCAATTTGGAGCCCCTCGGCCAGAGTGATAGTATAATGAGTAGGACATTTGCCTTGCACCTGACACAACCTGGGTTCAACTCCTTGGCATCCCATATAGTCCCCCTGGGTGTAATTAAAAATAAAAATGGGGGCCCTGTACCTAGAACACTTGTCCTTAACTTCTCTTCACTAGTTCCTCACAGACATAATATCCTTTAATAAACAGCTTGAACTCCACTCTCAAGTCTCACTGCCCTGATCTCAGGACCTACATGTGTTTCCCAATCACTGCCATGTTCCCTGTCATGCTCTTTTTTTTTTAATTTTTTTTTTTTACAATTACAAAGATATACAATTAAAAAGTTCATATTTGGGTTTTGGTCATACAGTGTAGCAGCACCCCTCCCGCCACCAGTGCCCATCTCCCACCACCAACGTCCCCGTTCCTCCCCCTCCCCCAGCCCTCCATGGCAGGTTCTTTATTTCTTTCCATTTCTCTATCTTTCTCTTTCCTTCCTCTCCAGACTATGGATTACAGAACATACATTAAAGGGTTGTCATGTGTATCCTTTTGCCTCTATTTAATGCTCAGTTCTAGGTTAGCATTAGTACCCTCACAATTGTTAGCACACTGTTCCATTTTCTGTCTTACCTAGCCTCTGAAACCTACACGTTTGTGATAATTTCCACCTTTGACAGGACCTCCTGATCTATGTTTCACTTGACCTTGGATATTGGTATCATAATATGTACCTATATATTTATGTTATGCAGATAAAATACAAGAGGACATGATAGAAGAAGTGAGGAAAATGCAAATGGAAATGACATATATTAAAAATGAGGTAAATGAAATGAAAAACACAGTGGAAAGCCAGCATAGCAGAATAATAGCTACTGAAGAAAGAATTAGTGATCTCAAGACGCTGCTCCAAAGATTCTCTACACAACACCAGAAGATAGAAAAAAAGACTCACAATTACCGAACAGACAACAAGAGATAATCGGGATGAATCCAGAAGAAACAACTATACGGATCATTGGGGTCCCAGAAGGGCAAGAAGAAAACCCTGATGAAGAAGAAACTGTCAAAGCCATCATTGCTGAGAAGTTCCCGAACTAAAGAACACTTGCCTCAAGATCCAGGAGGCCCGTAGGATACCTGCTAAAAGAAACCCCAACAAGAATACTCCAAGACACATCTTAATTAAAATGACAAAAACTATAGATAGAGATAGAATACTGAAAGCAGCAAGATCAAAGAAGGAAATCACATACAAAGGAACATCTCTAAGATTTACAGCAGACTTCTCTGATGAAACACTCCGAGCAAGAAAACAATGGTGGGATATTGTGAAAAGGCTGAATGAACTGCAGGCCTCACCAAGAATTCTTTACCCGCCAGACTCACATTCAGATATGAAGGAAAGATACACAACTTCATGGATAAGCAACAACTCAGGAACTTCATGGACTCAAAACCAACCTTAAAAAGAAGGACTGAAGGGTCTACTGTAATACGACCAAACCCATAAGCACAACAAGCTCAAACAGAAAGATGGCACAAAATCCGATGACAATAATCTCTCTCAATGTCAATGGTCTAAATGCACCAATTAAGAGACACAGAGTAACAAAGTGGATTAAAAAATTGAACCCAACATTATGCTGTCTACAAGAAACACATCTGAATAATCAGAACAAACACAGACTCAAAGTCAAAGGTTGGAAGACCATTCTCCATGCAAACAATTCCTCCAAAAAGGCTGGTGTGGCCATATTAGTATCAGATAATATAGACTTCAGGCTGAAAAAGGTTAGAAGGGACAACGAAGGCCATTTCTTATTACTTAAGGGGTATGTACACCAGGAAGAAATTACACTACTAAACATATATGCACCCAACGAGGGGCCAGCAAAATACATAAAACAACTGCTAAGAGACCTCAAAGAAGACATTAACAGTAGCACAATAATAGTTGGAGACTTCAACACTGCTCTATCAACGATGGATAGATCAACAAGACTGAAACTCACCAAGGAAATATTGGCCCTGAAGGAAGAAATGGAAGAAAGAGAGCTAGTAGATATATACAGGGCTTTTCATGCCAAAAATGCTGAATACACATTTTTCTCTAGTGCACATGGAACATTCTCCAAGATAGACCACATGCTGAGCCACAAAGCATACCTCAATAAAATAAAAAAGATAGAAATTGTGTCAGCTATCTTTTCAGACCATGATGCACTGAAAATGGAAGTTAACCGTACACAGAAACAGGAGTCAAACCAAACACCTGGAAACTGAACAGCTCACTCCTGAACAACAAATGGGTCATAGAAGAAATCAAACAGGAAATCCAAAGACTTCTGGAAACAAATGAAAATGAAGACACCAACTATAAGAACTTGTGGGACACGGCAAAAGCCGTGTTAAGAGGGAAATTTATAGCTCTGTCATGCTCTTTTTGTCTTATTGCAACTCCTGACCCACAGGAGACTCAAGAAGACAAGCTTTGTGATTTCACTCTTCATAACCAGTATCCAGAGACACAATGAAAAGTGATTAATGAACATGCAAAATTAATTTTTGGGTGGGGATATGTTTTATACTGTACTATCTACCATCCCTAAATATCATTTTCTATTATCCTACAAAGTAAATTCTAAAAAATTTATTCCAGAATTAAAATGTTGGAATGCCTTCTAAAGAAAGCACTAGGATTTTTCCTTCTAAAGAAAGGACTAGGATATTTTTGTGTCCTCAAAGGAAAGATAAATAGATAATATCACAGGAAAAAAATGATGAATTTCTTGCCTACTTTCCTGCAAGCCAAGAAACCTCCTTGAGTTTATTTTGGAAAATCCTACTATCTTTGAAAATTGTTGCAAGGGTCAAATAAGTTAACGGAATAAAAGCATCTTGAATCCTTTAAGTTGGCATATTATGCATGTGTAGGTGCTAAAACAAAAACTTAAATGGATTTTTCTTACATAGTTTTCTATAGTCCCCGAGCATTGCTAGGAGTAATTCCTGGGCATTGCTGGGTGTGACCCAAAAAGCAACAAAAAAAACCCATTACATTTTAATAACAAGTTTAATCTGACATTATCATTGTAACTCTTGGGTGCAAGTAGCATTTGAGATGAGGGTGGTCTAAGACTTTGATCCATTTTAGCTATGTCACTACTACCATGTCACAGAATGGAAAGCCTAAAGAAGATTTAGGCTCATCTCTTAAATTTCCTCATGGGGTAAGTCATAACTCTCACAAAGATAAAACTATTTATGTCTGCTTTTAAAACTTTAAGCATTGATTTACTATAGTGTAATGGCTACCAAGTTTCTTGGTGGACCAGAGCAAAATATAGCCCCATCTTCCAGTTATCATCTGCATGTGGCAGAAGATGTCCTATCTGGTCTCCACAGTTGTGAGTAAATCTGCAATCAGTTACATTATTGATATAATATGGCATTATATGATATAACATAACTGATACCAAATACAATAAAGTCCTGTTGGTACAGTTGAACACTCTGGTAACCTATTTCAGAGCATCCTAGTATCAAAATTTAGAATTATAATTACTCCGAATGTTTTGCAAAAACTCATGAATCAATAAATAATTTTGTGAGTACTTTATTGATATTTGTGATATTGTGGGATGTCCACTAAGGTTTCCTCCCCTTTAGCCATGGCCCAGAAATGATACCAATCAAATTGCTGATGATAAAGGTTGTCTGAAAACCATGCCAGTGCCACTGCTGCAAAAAATTTAAGATGGCACAGCAGTGGTCCCATTGGCTTTCTAACCTAGACGCTTGAGGTGTGAGAACTCATTAGTTGAAGAAATACTTTCTCAAGTGTCTACAAGCCAGAACAGCAATGTGGCAGTTACAAATTGCTTCCTGTCCATCACAGAATATAGAAATTTCACACTACCCTTCACACTAATCACAATTCTTCCCTGGAAAATAAGTTATTTGAACAATTCCATTACTGAAATACTGGATAACCTTTTCTTTTCCTTTGGAAAAGTGAACAGAAACAATTCAAAAATCATTGTATCCCCCTGGCACACTCCATGATATGAGTGTGTGACTAGAATATCAATAGTTTATTTAATGAGCACTAAGTTCATTACTTCTCCCACACCAAGAAGGCTCCTCCTCTAAGATGCATATTTTAAATTCCTGTCATGGCATTTTTAAATGTATTTTAAAGGATTGCTCAGTAAGAGTTTAACTATTCGAAATGAGAGAACTATATGACACTAGTTAATTCAGTTATTGTCATTATATAATTCCTTACCTCTATACCCATGTATTTCTAAATTTGTGAACAGACCTCCAACATCATTTATTTTTTATGTGCAAGACACACACACACACACACACACACACACACACACACACACACACACACACGGTCGATTGGACATTTCATCCTAACCAACCAGGCTCCAAGCTTTCCATGTAACCCAATTATTCTCTACTTCTTTTTCTGTAATGTTTTTCAATCAGGTAGAAATTAATTTGTTTCACTGGAAAGACAATGCAATGGTCAGGAGCACATGCCTTTCATGTCTAATGACCCAAGACAAAAAGCCAGGAATCACATTTTCCTCACCCAGCACTGCTATGGACACTCTATGTCCCTGAGCATCATTAAAGTTTCCTTAATGGCTCTTAGTGGCCCTTCCCTCACACACATCACAATCTGAGCATTGAACTTCCTGATGCAATTGGCCAATTATCACTTGAGTGACTTTTGGGTTCCCCATCACTGCTTGGAAGATCCTCAACAAACACAGACACACACAGGCACAGACACACAGACACACAGACACACACACACACACTTCAAAACATGCACACTATCTTTTGCCATTTTAAGTCTTTTCCTTTTCAAAGATCATGGCTCCCAAGAAGTATGGAATTCCTCGATGCAGATACTCAGATACAACGGGAGAAATGGCACCCAGCTCTCCCCTAGCTCACCTGACCATGAGACTCCCAGGAGGAAAAATGGGTTTGGGGAGTGGTCCCAACACTTCTTTTTTTTCTTTTTGGGTCACACCCGGCAATGCTCAGGGGTTTCTCCTGGCTCTGCACTCAGGAATCACTCCTGGCGATGCTCGGGGACCATATGGGATGCCGGGGATCGAACCCCAGCCGGCTTGGGCCAGCCGCATGCAAGGCAAACGCCCTACCCACTGGGCTATCGCCCAGCCCAACAGGTCCCAACACCTCTAGGGGGCCTCAGAAGCAGATGGATGAGACTCACCCACCACAATAGCCGCCATCTTCCAGACACCACAGAACATCAAAGCCCGCCCAGGAGAGACGCTGATCTCAAGACCAGATGAACAGAGTAGCCAAGTTCGAGCCCAGGTAGGCAGCCCCCAGAAGCTGAAGTCACTGGGCATTCATCAGATGGACCTGGGGCCACCTCTCCCCCTCTCTTATCTTGTCCCAGAGGCCTGGAGGCCCGACCCAAGAACTGCCCCGGGGCGACCGGCCATAGCATGCAGAGACTCAGACACAACAGGGAGAGCTGGGCGCCGGCTCAGCTGACCATGAGGCTCCCAGGAGGAAAGATGGGTTTGGGGCCAGGCCGTGCCCGAGTCCATCAAACTAGTGGAACCAATCATGTCCTAGAATATACTACATTCCACGATGTGTAGGAAAGGGAAGCGGGAGGGAGAGATAGAGAGATAGAGAGAAAGGAGATACAGAACCAGGTTGGAACATATGGAGGCAGGCTGGGGGGAGGGGGAGGGAGGTGGGGACATTGGTGATGGGAGATGGGCAGGGGTGGAGGGATGGGTGCTGGAACACTGTAGAACCAAAACTCAAACATGAGCATCTTGTAATTGCATATCTAAAGGTGGTGTAATAAAACAATAATTTTTTAAAGTATGGAATTCTCAACTCACAGCTCTTAACTGAATTTTTTTTTCACAACTTTACCTGAAATATGCTTATTAGTTATTTTTCTAGTTACCTCAGAAGAATTATAAGTGCTCCAGGTGGGCATGTAGCAATTTCCAAGTATGCTTGTATATTCTTCAAGGCCAGAAGCCATATACTTAACTCCTCTGGCTCTCCATTCATCTGGTAAATACTATAACCAAACTAGAAGCGGAGGCTTTAAATTAATTTTAACTGTTATTGTGTGAGGGTCACATCCAGAGGTGCCCCGAACTTGCTCCTGGCTTTTTTACCCAGAATCCTACTGGTGGTGCTCAGGGGGCCAAATGTGGATTGAGGATCAAGCTTGGATCAATTGTGTGCAAGGCCTTAATACCTATAATATCTGGCCCAGTGAAACAAAACTTTTAAAATTTTTGATTAAAAAATTAAGCAATTTTTAAAGAATGAATAATTATTCCATTGCTTAAAGTACTTAGATGATGATCAGAGACATTTAAGGTATTAATTCTTAGTCTTTATCATTTTAATAACTAATTAATTTTAATAATTAATTGGGTCATCTTAATAATTAATGACGATTTAATTTTATCTTCATCAGCCATGATATATGCTTTTATACTTACCGGAACAGAAACTTGAGATTTTCTACAAGTTTTCCAAGTACAGCTCGGAGCCATCAATGTCTATTTTGCCTCTTGGCTTTATAGGCAAGGATTCTATTCTCTTACAGTCAACAAAAAGAGTAGCACTACCCTTTCCACACCAATCATGATCTTATGCCACTGAGAATCAAACAAGGAGGGGAAATATGAAAAGGCTGCAGTTTGAAGACTCCCATCCAATCCCTTGTATGCAAATGCAACAGATTTTGTTTGGCCATTAATCTTCACGCCTAACTTGCTCCTTCCCTGAGGAATCCTGAATCTGCCAAATATTCCAGTTCTTTCAAGTGTGCTTCCTGTCATCCGGGAAAAGTGGTTAAAAAGGAGTATTCTTCAGGCAGTCCACTGGGATATAAATGCCTAAGCAAAAATTTTAAAAAGCAAATATAAATCTGTGTACATCTTTATTATCATGTTTCTATATTAAGCTATTTTTGTTTTCTGACCTACGGAAAAGCTAATGTCAAAACTATGTGCTATTTGTTCTTTCATGGCTGTTTGTAAAAGCATCACAGTTTAATCATTCATGTACATTAACGACCCGCCTTAATACACACTAATTTTGAATCCTCTTTCCATAGTTGAGGGTTTGCAAACGTTAAGTACAACAGTATTACTATTCATGCTACCTAAAAAGGCTACTGTTCAGTAATTTCATTCCAGCCAAAAAACACATTCTTGCAAAGTTGTTGGCTACAATTCCTCCACAAAATGAAAGCAGAGATGATTTGGAATCCAAATCAGCCTGCTAGTTAACTATTTAATTAAAGTTGCTTTATTAAAGTTTTTAATGTAACATGAGATCTTTTGTCTATATTTGCTTCGTTACTGTCCTTCATAATTAAGTCAAGACAGAAATATTTTTCAGCATCAGTAACTGTGCAAAGTTGTGGATGCTTTCAAGATGTTTATCTTTTGAAAGTGTTGATCACACAGTGTAAAGAAGCAGCTGGTTGTTTCTCACTAGATGTCTGACAAGGGAGAGGTGTTCCTTGTCTAACCTTTCTTCTCCAACCCAGGTGTTTTTCTATAGTGCAATTGCTACCATCTTTTCTGCTTAAGACAACAGCTGAGACCAGCCGTTTTCCTGTCACCTCCAGCTTATGGAGCCTATGATCTCGATTGTGTCAGCTACCTGAATCCACATCCGCTGAATCTATGCTGCTAAAGCTGAAGACTGAACTCTAAGGAAATCAGGACATATTAGGCAGAAGCAGCTGCAAGGCCTCAGATTATCTTTCTCCTTTGCCTAATCACAGGGAAACTCCTAATGAAAGAAGTTAAGGAGGCATTTGTGGAAGATTTGGGGTAGGGACATGGAATACCTGAATCATCTCTATTATGAACAACTTTATAAATCATAGTATCTTCATAAAATTTTAAAATATATACACAAAGTAAAAAACAAAACTAGACGGCAATAAATTTTATCTGCTAAATAACATTAGAAATTTCTGGGAACTGTTCTAGACCAGCACTCAATATATCAAATAATCTTATTCCAAGTCAAATTTTTATTATTATTTGTCTCCTTCATGTGAAGAAGAAAGGCAAGAAAATATCTAAATAGATGCTGAGTAAATTTACTATGAACAAAACTAAATAACATAAATTTATCTCCATTGACATTGTCAGTAAACACATTGAAACTAAAAGATATGAAGATTTCCAACTCATTTTTTCAATAATCAAAACTACTCAAGTTGCTAGTGTTTTCTATATTCTGATCTGAACAATAGGTCCTACCATTTCTTATGATAAATATGTAAAAATTTTCCTGTGTGCTCTTTAATATTAAATACTTCTTTCAATAATTATTTTCGAATATGACTTGGTTTTATTCACTCACTGGGTGAATTCCCTTTGTCACTCTGCATACAGTACTATCTTGCTGTAAAGTTTTCAATTCACTAAGATATCTTTCTATCTTCCAAGCATACAGGCAGTGTTAACTTGTTAATTTAAAGAATTAAGTTTGAAATGAAGGAAGAAAAAAATGTACACAAGAACAAGAACCATCTCTCATACATTTAATATATATACTTATATATTATATACAGTCATATATATTTAATATAGACTCTAATATACTTAAATATTTATTTTTAATATTCTGTTTATAATTGTTTTTTGATTTGGGATTTTCAAAAATGCATCTATTCCAGAATAACCTCTGAGATCAAACTAAGATTCACCAGCAGCAATACAGCATATTGCCTACTTAAAAAAACCCATGGAAGTTTGTTTCTCATTTAACTGTCTCAATTGATTTCAGAACTGAAAACGAGCTTAGTGAAGGTTATACTAGGGCCAGAGAGATAGTATAGTGTTTAAAGCTTTGACTTACACTCTGGCCACCATAGTTCTAATCCTAAGTATCATTTATGGTCCCTCAAACACTTTTAAGAGTGGTCTCTGAGCAATGCTAGTTGGGGACCTCAAAAATAAAGTTATAATCACGTTAAAACTTGACCAGTATTTATTTCAATTACAAATATCTACTTTGGGAGCCAGAGATACAGTACATCGGATCATGCATGTGTCAACTAGGTGCTTGTCTTGCATGTAAGCAACTAGGATTGATCCTTGGCACCACCCTGAGCCCCACCAGAGTGACGCCTGGGTGCGGATCCAAGAGTAAGGCCTGAGCACTTCAGATGTGGACAAAAACCAAAAATACCTTTCTGGAATTCTTTCAGGTTAATGATCTGGTTTTGCATAGATGCTTAAAGATTTTTTTCTTTCTGTCCAAGATAAGAATTATTCAGGTATAATTTTATAGAAGGAAGATAAA
>JAJIBD010000727.1:0-70617 GCA_021461705.1 Cryptotis parvus | reverse complement strand
TTTTTTTTTTTTTTTTTTTTTTTTTTTTTAACATTTTATTATACCACCGTGAGATATACAATTACAACGTTGTTCACGCTTGGGGGTTTCGGTCACACAGTGTTCCAGCACCCCGCCTCCACCAGTGCCCCTCAGCCACCACCCATGTCCCCAATTCCCTCCTCCCACATCCCGCCTAAATGGCAGGTTCTTTATCTCCTCTCCTCTCCCTCTCTCTCCTCCTCCTTCTCCCACACATTGTGGGTTGCACTACGCATACCTTAGAAGCCATCATTTGTATTTTTTGTCTGTCCTTAATGCTCAGTTCTATGTTAGCATCAGAACTTTAGACATTTATTCACTCATGTTCCTTTCTATCTAAACCAACCTCTGACTCCCACACGCTTGTGGTAATTTCCACTTTTGGTAAGATCACCTAGTATATTTATGCCATGCAAATAAATGCAGTCATTCTATGTCTCTCCCTTTCCTTCTGACTAATTTCACTCAACATGATTCTTTCCATATCCATCCATTTATAGCAAAATTTCATAACTTCATTTTTTCTGACAGCTGCATAGTATTCCATCGTGTAGATGTACCACAGTTTCTTTATCCAGTCATCAGTCTCCGGGCATACTGGTTGTTTCCAGGTTTTGGCTATTGTGAACAGTGCTGCTATGAAAATAAAAGTGCGGATTGTGTTTCCGCTGTGCGTTTGGCTTTCCAGGGTATATTCCCAGGAGCGGTATGGCTGGGTCAAAGGGGAGCTCAATTTCTAGTCTTTGGAGGAATGTCCATATTGTTTTCCAGAAAGGTTGTACAAGTCGACATTCCCACCAACAGTGTATGAGAGTCCCCTTTTCCCCACATCCACGCCAGCACTTGTTGCTTTTACCCTTTGGATATGGGCCATTCTCTGTGGTGTGAGGTGATATCTCATTGTTGTTTTGATTTGCATCTCTCTGATGATTAGTGATGATGAGCATTTTTTCATATGCCTTTTGGCCATTCGGATTTCTTCCCTTGTCAAAGTTTCTGTTCATCTCCTCTCCCCATTTTCTAATGGGGTTGGCTGTTTTTTTTTATATAGCTGTACCAGTGCCTGATATATCCTGGATATTAACCCCTTATCAGATGGGTATTGGGTGAATATTCTTTCCCATTCCGTCGACTGTCTTTCTATCTTGGTCACTGTTTCTTTCGAGGTGCAGAAGCTCTTCAGTTTCATGTAGTCCCATATATTTATATTTTCTTCTAGTTGCTTTGTTAATGGTGCTTCACCTTTGAAGATGTCTTTAGCATCGATGTCGTGGAGGGTTTTTCCTATATTTTCTTCAACATACTTTATGGATTCAGGTCTGACATTGAGATCTTTAATCCATTTTGAACTGATTTTTGTGCAAGGTGTTAGACACAGGTCCAAATTCATTTTTTTACATGTAGCTGTCCAGTTTTCCCAGCACCACTTGTTGAAGAGGCTTTCCTTACTCCAGTTTGGACTCTTTGCACCTTTATCAAAGATTAACTGATCATGTCTTTGAGGGTGGGTGTCAGGATACTCAACTCTATTCCATAGGTCCACCGGTCTGTTTTTATTCCAGTACCACGCTGTTTTAATTACTGCTGCTTTGTAGTACAGTTTGAGGTTGGGAAAGGTGATGCCTCCCATCTTCTTCTTCCCAAGGATTGCTTTAGCTATCCGTGGGGGCTTATTATTCCATATGAATTTCAGAAGTGTTTGGTCAATTTCTTTAAAGAATGTCATGGGAATCCTTATAGGAACCGCATTGAATCTGTACAAAGCTCTAGGGAGTATTACCATCTTAACAATGTTAATTCTCCCCATCCATGAGCAGGGAATGTGTTTCCATTTCCTCGTGTCCTCTTTTATTTCTTGAAGCAGTGTCTTGTAGTTCTCTTTGTATAGATCCTTTACACACTTGGTTAAGCTGATTCCTAGGTATTTGATTTTCTGTGGCACAATTGTGAATGGAATCGATTTCTTAATATCCCTTTCTTCTCTTTCGTTATTTGTGTATAGGAAAGCCACCGACTTTTGGGTATTGATTTTGTACCCTGCCACTCTACTATACCTATCTATTGTTTCTAAGAGTTTTTGGGTCGAGAGTTTAGGGTTCTCTAGGTATAATATCATGTCATCTGCAAATAATGATAGCTTGATTTCTTCCTTGCCTATCTGGGTGCCCTTAATGTCCTTTTCTTCTCTGATTGCTATGGCGAGTACCTCCAGTACTATATTGAATAAAAGAGGTGAGAGAGGGCAACCTTGTCGTGTTCCTGATCTTAAGGGGAAGGCTTTCAATTTTTCCCCATTGAGAATGATACTCGCTGTGGGCTTTTGGTAGATGGCTTTGACTATCTTGAGGAAGCTTCCTTCAATTCCCATTTTCTGGAGGGTTTTAATCATGAATGGGTGCTGGATCTTGTCAAATGCTTTTTCTGCATCTATCGATAGGACCATATGGTTTTTATTTTTTCTCTTATTGATGTGATGTATTATGTTGATTGATTTGCGAATGTTGAACCATCCTTGCATTCCCGGGATGAATCCTACTTGGTCATGATGTATGATCTTTTGATGAGTCTTTGGATTCTGTTTGCTAGTATTTTGTTGAAGATCTTAGCATCTGTGTTCATCAAGGAGATTGGTCTGTAATTTTCCTTCTTTGTATTGTCTCTCCCTGCTTTGGGTATCAGGGTGATATGCGCCTCGTAGAAGCTGTTTGGGAGTGTTTCTGTTTCTTCTATTTCCTGGAAGAGCTTGAACAGGACTGGCAGTAGGTCCTCCTTAAAGGTTTGGTAGAATTCGCCAGTGAACCCATCTGACCTGGGCTTTTGTGTTTGGGCAGACTTTTAATTACTGTTTCAATTTCCCGATGGTGATAGGCTTATTTAGGTATTGGAGGTCTTCTTGTTTCAATCGGGGAGGTTATAGGACTTCAGGAATTTATCCATTTCTTCTAGGTTCTCATGTTTTGTGGCATACAGGTTCTCAAAATAACCTCTGATGATCTTTTGTATTTCTGTTTTTTCTGTTGTGATGTCACCATTTTCATTTCTGATTCTGTTTATTTGGGTTCTCTCTTTCCCTGTCCTTACAAGTCTTGCCAGTGGCTTGTCGATCTTGTTTAATTTTTCAAAAAACCAGCTCTTGGTTTCATTAATCTTTCGGATTGTTTTTTTTGGTTTCCAGGTCGTTGATTTCCCCCCCTAAGTTTCACTATTTCCTTCCTTCTGCCTGGGTTGGGCTTCCCTTGTTGGTCTTTTTTCTAATATTTTCAGCTGTGAGGTCAGGTTATTTATATGGGCCCTTTCTTCTTTTCTGATGAATGCTTGCAGAGCTATGAACTTTCCTCTTAATACAGCTTTTGCTGTGTCCCACAAGTTCTGATAGTTGGTATCTTCATTGTCATTTGTTTCTAAGAATCTTTTGATTTCCTGTTTGATTTCTTCTATGACCCATTTGTTGTTCAGCAGTGAGCTGTTTAGTTTCCAGGTGTTTGGTTTAGCTCCCTGCTTCTGTGTATGGTTCACTACTATTTTCAGTGCATCGTGATCTGAAAAGATAGTCGACACAATTTCAATCTTTTTATTTTGTTGAGGTATGCTTTGTGGCTCAGTATATGGTCTATCTTGGAGTATGTTCCATGTGCACTGGAAAAAAAAAGTGTATTCAGCTTTTTTGGGATGAAAAGCCCTGTATATATCAACCAGCTCTCTTTCTTCTATTTCTTCCTTCAGGTCCAGTATTTCCTGGTGAGTTTCAGCCTCGTCGATCTATCCATAGTCGATAAGGCAGTGTTGAAATCTCCGACTATTATTGTGCTACTGTTAATGTCTTCTTTGAGGTCTATTAATAGTCGCTTTAAGTATTTTGCTGACCCCTCGCTTGGCGATATATGTTTAGCAGTGTGATTTCTTCCTGGTAAACATACCCCTTAATTATTAAGAAATGGCCTTCATTGTCCCTTTTGATCTTTTTCAGCCTGAAATCTATATTGTCAGATACGAGTATGGCCACACCCGCCTTTTGAGGGGTTGTTTGCGTGGAGAATGGTCTTCCAGCCTTTGACTTTGAGTCTATGTTTGCTCTGGTTATTCAGATGTGTTTCTTGTAGGCAGCAGAATGTTGGATTCAGTTTTTTAATCCATTTTGCCACCCTGTGTCTCTTAATTGGTGCATTTAGACCGTTGACGTTGAGCGAGATTATTGTCATTGGATTTTGTGCCATCTTTCTGTTTAACGTTGTTGTGGTTTTGGGTTGTCTTATTTTACAATAGACCCTTCAATCCTTCTTTAGAGTTGGTTTTGAGTCTATGAATTTCTTGAGTTGTTGTTTATCCATGAAGTTGTGTATCTTTCCTTTCGCGATCTGAAAGTAAGTCTAGCTGGGTAAAGAATTCTTGGTGAGGCCTGGAGTTCATTGAGTCTTTTCACTATATCCCACCATTGTTTTCGGGCTTGGAGTGTTTCATCTGAGAAGTCTGCTGTAAATCTGTGGGATGCTCCTTTGTATGTGATTTCCTTCTTTGATCTTGCTGCTTTCAGTATTCTATCTCTGTCTATCGCTTTTGTCATTTTAATAAGGATGTGTCTTGGAGTATTCTTATTGGGGTTTCTTTTAGCTGGTATCCTTCGGACCTCCTGTATCTGGGAGCATGCTTTCTTCAGTTCGGGAAACTTTTCAGCGATGATGGCTTTGACAGTATCTTCTTCATCAGGGTTTTCTTCTTGACCTTCTGGCACCCCAATGATGCGTATGTTGTTCCTTTTGGCTTCATCCCGATTTTCTCTGGTAGTCTGCTCGTTGATTGTGAGTCTTTTTTTCCATCTTCTGGTGTTGTCTACAGAATTTCTGAACCTCGTCTTCGAGATCACTAATTCTTTCTTCAGTAGCTGTTACTCTGCTTTGGAGGCCTTCTCCTGTGTTTTTCAGTTCACTTACCTCATTTTTAATATCTGTCATTTCTGCTTGTACTTTGGTCTGAAATTTACTCAATTCTGCTCTCAATTCCTCTTGTACTTTACTGAGTTTGTATTCCATTGTTTCTTTTATTTCCTTGTACATCTTTAACAGTTGCTTACGAAATTCCTTTTCAGAGAGGTTATATAGCTCATCGTTATTGCTGGACTCCATCGGTATTAATAACTTCAATCGTAGAGCTTGAAGGACTTTTGCGCTGCTTTACCATAATGACTATCGTAGGTTGAAAATGAGTGTTCTGGGTGACTAGCCAGTAAAGTTAGTAGGTGTCTGAATTACTTTGCAGCTAGGGACGTATAGCAAAGAGTGTAGGGGACAAAGCTTAATGTTATGTCAGGTAGAGAGAATATATCATGGACGCTAGCGTAGGCGGTTTTGAATTTTGAGGTGTCTGTGGGTGGTTCAGGTGTCAGGGGGTCAGGGTGGAGGTCTTGCAGTGGGAGTTCCTGCGCCGATGGGTGCGGGTGGGGACCCTCCTCAAAGCTGGAGCCGTTTCTCCTGGAGCCCAGTGGTCAGGGCAGCCGCCGCCGGGGAACGCACCTGGTGGGAAGAGCGCAGGGATCTGCTGGGCGCCGGGGCTGGATGGCGCCAGAGGGAGTTCCTGCGCCGATGGGTGCGGGTGGGGACCCTCCTCAAAGCTGGAGCCGCTTTCTCCTGGAGCCCGGGGTCAGGGGCAGCCGCCGCCGGGGAACGCACCTGGTGGGAAGAGCGCAGGGATCTGCTGGGCGTCGGGGCTGGATGGCGCCAGAGGGAGTTCCTGCGCCGATGGGTGCGGGTGGGGACCCTCCTCAAAGCTGGAGCCGTTTCTCCTGGAGCCCGGGGTCAGGGCAGCCGCCGCGGGAACGCACCTGGTGGGAAGAGCGCAGGGATCTGCTGGGCGCCGGGGCTGGATGGCGTCAGAGGGAGTTCCTGCGCCGATGGGTGCGGGTGGGGACCCTCCTCAAAGCTCGCAACTTCTATTTTGAGTAGCACTTGTATATGACAAATGTCAGCAAAGAGGCATAAGAGCAAACTTTTCTTTCTTTGTCTTGTCATAAGAATCTCCCCAACCAAAATTTGTAATTTACGCTAAAGAGATGGCACAGCCAGGAGGCCGCTTGCCTTGCACGCAAATATCCCAGTACCTCACCCGGTCCCCAGTCATACCAAAAGAGCTGAGCATAGAGCTATGGAGTAAGGGGTTCGCCCTAACACCCCAGCCTCAAGCAAAAACCTAAAGCTGACAAAACTGCGATTTTCATGGCAGAGACAGAAGTCGAAGGGAGACTAGAAGGTGTCTGAACGTGTGGGCCACTGAAACCTCACCAGCAGAGCACTGCGCAGAGATGTGCGAAAGTGGAAGCAGACAGAGGGACAGAGGCAGAAATAGATTTTCCCATGAAAAAGCACATACATGCCCAGTGCTTCCACCTACGCGCTGCGGACAGGGAGGCTTCCAACTTTCTCTGCAGATTCGCTGTGTCGTAGGCCTAGAAAGTTGCTGTTTGTTTTGAGCTCTCTGATGTCAGCTCACTCTTGGAAAAATACTGGGTAGAACCTTGATCAATTATTGATTTTCTAATTTCTCTTAGAGTTTGAAATGCGGTGGTTTTTATTTTCTAAATATTTCTTTAGGGTCTATGTTCCAAGAAAAGCTCCGTCCAAAGCAATATTAAAATGCCAGTGCCTTGGAGAAGGTCTGCTGGGCGCATTCATTAAAGTAAGGGTCTCTGGGCTTTATCCCATTGTCCTTAGCTACCCTGCTCTTTCTTTTTACTTTTGGTTTCTTTAATTCTTTTCCAGTCTTTGTTCTCTTGAGAGGGCAGCTATTTACTAGGAGGCAGTTTTGAGATTTGCCTTTTCACACTTTCCCCTCCCTTTTTTAGGCATGGAACATCTCTCTGATTCTTTGTCTTTTCAAGAATTCTTCAAATGTCACTTGTGTTGGTTCAGTACATTGTTTAAAAGTGTTGATAACATAAATGGTAATATAATCTAATTCTAGTAAATGTGGAAAATAGAAAAAATTAAAGGGAAATTAAATTCTCATAGGCCCACAACCCCTCCCCACCCACCACTGTTTATACAGACACACAAGATATATACAGTTATACACATAAATTTGACTTTTATTCACTAGCACTTTTTTATTAAAAAATTAAATAGTGGGTCACAGGCAATGGTGTTACCTTTACGGGGCTATGAGGACTATGCTTGATATGTTTCAGGCTCCATTCGGTGCTGAGGACTAAATTCAGGGCATTGTGCTTGCCAGGCTGTGTTCTCTCCTTCCCAACTATCTCCCAGCCTTAGCACTGAATTTGTACCAAACAACTAGGCTCTATATACACAGCCTGGTTTATTCTTCACAATGGTCCTATGAAGTAATACTATAATTTGAAAGATGAGGAAGCTAATTTCCAGAGTGGTTGAGTCACATTCTCCAGGGCCCACAGCTGTTTGAGGCTGAGAGGGGTTTAGTACCTTTGCCTGCTCTTCTGTGTGAGCTCAAATAACCATGATTCTTCCACCAATTAAAGCCCTGAAGGCCAAGTGATTGAAAGTGATTGAAACAGTTCAATAACTGATATTGAAAATAACCAAACACAGTTGGTTCTTTCAAATGTGAATATATATATTCACATTTGAAAGAACCAACTTTGTTGTTTGGCTCTGGACTTTACCTAACAGGTAAAATCAGGTAATACCCAAATATATATATATATATATATATATATTTGGGTATTACCTGACTTTACTAAGAAAGAATTTTGAATATGAGACCTAGTCTTCTCGGAGATTTGTATAGTAAGTAACTGCCTTACTGGCACTATAATTGTAGCTAGTATGAGGCTATTTTTCCTCGTTAGGAGCTCATAAATAACTCTATTATCTTGGGATCAGCTTAAAGCAGAGAAGCATAGAGTTGAAGCTATGAAAGAACAGTCAGAACCTGCTCCCCCTTTCAGAGATCATCAATGCCAATTTGCACTTGGCTCACAAAAGTCCAAATTTAAATCTCTTTCAAATCTTGGTTCTGTCTTCACTCTTTCCCTCCCTAGCTCAGATCATCTGGAATATGATTTCTCATTCCTTTTTTAAAGAAAGACAAAAATGTAAACTGTGGGCTCCTAACTGCTTATGTCAGAGCAATACATGTGTGCTTTATATAAACTAACCATTTGTCTATTAATGTTTGTAAAGAGTTTCATAGACATAAGGCATTTGGGACACAGTCTCTAGAGAAATGTGGTGCCTTTGGAAACATGATCAGAGAAGGAAGAACGATGGTTTGAGAAATTCCCTTTTTACTCATATCCCGAATGTGAAAGGAAATCTCTAAAACTAGTATCTAAGCAGCGCTTTCCTCAATTGCTGAAGGCGACACCATAAGCTTAAAAACATTTCAAGGAGATCAGGTTTGTGATGTTTGCTTCTGAATATGCTACCTGTTTGTGTTGCAAAAAAGAAAAAGAGGACAGACCGTGGTCTGGATGATGCCCATGTCCACAAATCCGAATGTGTCAAGGCTCTCCCATGGGTCTGCCCCTGCTGCCTGGTTCCTGGTAGTTGGTCCCCCTGCAGTGAAGGAATCCCAAGCTTTCCTATGGACATATGTCTGCCTGCCCACCAATCTACCATGTGCAAAGTACAGGACTTAGTCCAAGACAGGTGTATAAAGACCATAAAATGTGCTTCTCAAGGGGACTCTCATCCATTGTTGGTGGGAATGTTGACTGGTACAGCCTTTTTTGGAAAACAATATGGACATTCCTCCAAAGACTAGAAATTGAGCTCCCATTTGACCCAGCCATACCACTCCTGGGAATATACCCTGGGAGGCCCAAAACACACATCGGAAACACCATCCCTACTTTTATGTTCATAGCAGCATTATTCACAATAGCCAGAATCTGAAACACATCCAGAGTGCCTGAGAATTGATGACTGGATAAAGAAACTGTGGTACATCTACACAATGGAATACTATGCAGCTGTTAGGAAAAATGAAGTTATGAAATTTGCCTACAAATGGATAGACATGGAGAGGATCATGTTGGGTAGCCAGAAGGAGAGAGACAGATATAGAATGACTGCATTTATTTGCATGACATAAATATATGTATATATTTATACATATTATGATATACATACATATTATGACACCAATATTCAAGGTCAGATGAATCGTGGATTAGGAGGTCTTGTCAAAGGTGGAAATTACCACAAGTGTGTGGAAGTTAGAGATTAGGTAAGACAGAGAAGGGAACAGTGTGCCAATAAATGTCAAAAAGTGCTATTACCCACATAGAACTGAGCATTAAATACAGGCAAAAAGAAACACATGATAACCTCTAAGTATATGTATTACAATCCACAATTTGTAAGAGAAGTAAGAGAGAGAGAGAGAGAAAGAGAGAAAAAAATAAAGAACCTGCCATAGAGGCAGGCTATGGGGGTGGGGGAGGGATTCAGGGACGTTGGTGGTGGGAAATGGGCACTGGTAGATGGATGGGTGCTGGAACACTGTATGGCGAAACCCAAACATGAACATTTTTGTAATTGTTTATCTCATGGTGGTATAATAAAATATATTTTAAAAAAATAAAAGATCTCAAAAAATGTGGTTCTCTTCTGCAGGGGCAGACACAAAGTAGAAAATAATTTCTGAAAAGAAAAATTATTCCAATTGCAGCCATTCTGCTTGCCAGACCAATGCATGAATATCAGCGGACCAATTAGCATGTACTTTCCCCCAAATAATTGCTGCCACCCCCTCACTACCACGACTCCCAAATGCCCACCTCATCATATTTTGTTTCTAATCCTCCTTGGCTTGAAGGAGGAGGGTAGGGCAGGGTAGAATTGGGAAAGGGAAGAGAGGGTAAAGGAGCTGAGGGGATGAAACATGAATTACTTTCAAAAACAGCAACTTCCTTTAATTGGTATCTAAACTTTAGCCCCATGGTAGCAGTTATTGTTATAAGATCTCTGTAGTGCCAAGATAGGGGAAGGACTCGTGCCTCCTCTGGGCAGAATTTCAAAGTGAGCATTTGATATTTTGATTCAGATATTGTCTGACACAAATACTTGATGTAGATACAGAGCTGCATACAGCCATGAGGCTTGGTACACAGACAGTTGCACAGACGCAACAGAAGCTTAACAAGTGGCTGTTCTTACCCCTGGTGGTACTTGCCTGATGGCCTCAATCTGACGCTTTCAAAGGGGCTGTGGGCTGGCTGCCGAGCATGTCCTCCAGCTGCCCACTTCTCCTCCTGCTGCTCCCTCCGCTAGGACTTCCCACCCTTCCTTTTGAAGGTTTCCCATCTCTTCCTACTGAATTCTGGCCCTTCTCTCAAGTCCCTTTCTCAAACCAGTCAGCATTTTCTTGCCATAGTTTTAGTCCAGTTGTGTTACATACCTAATCAGTGCATGAAGATTCCTTCAGTGCTGAGCCCCTTTCTTCCCTCATACTTGTGTCCCCATGACTGTAGCTCTGGACAAAGAAGATGTTTGTGGAGTGTATTTTGTTGAACAAAAAGCAATGATTTTACTAAAAGGAGGCAGGGCCACGGACGTGGCTCAAGTGGAAGAGCAGATGACTTGCTTGAATGAAGTCCTGAGTTCAAGCCCTGGCTCCCCAAAACCACTAGGTGTAGCTCTAGACCCCAAGCACTGCTGCGTATGTTCTCTATTTAAAAGCGTGTGTGTGTACATACACACACACACACAAAACACATGCATGTGTGTGTGCACACACACGAATAAAGGAGGTTGAGTTAATTGTAACAGAAGTGCTCCAATCCCTCAATAGTTCCACTTCATTTGCCCTATCTCATCACTACATTCATCCAAAACTTGGTTGCTAGTGGTGGCAGATCAGTTACTCAACTTGAGTCCATCTCATCTCTTTGCTGTCTCACACCCATATCCTCACCCCCCATTTCACCCCTGCCTAGGTCAACGTTATTTCTCATGGCCTGTTGCTCTATCGTTCACCTCATTTCCACCAATGCTAAACACAGCTGCTGAAGTGGCTTCTTCAATCACATACCAGGTCCCGTTCTTCTCTGTAAAACACTTTCTTAACTTTACTAGTGCTTTTCATTATTCAGTGTATTTCTTTGCTGCATTTTTTCCCACCACCTCCATGAGAGCTCTGTGGAGTAGGAACCATCTGTCTGGTTCACTATCTCTCCATCTGCTCACATGGTGCTTGGAATTTGGGAGATACTCACAAGCATTTGTTGAATGAAGATATGAAAATTTCAATCATTATCCTCCTTCTTCATAGTTTTTTTTTTTTTTTGGGTCACATCCAACGACGCTCAGGGATAACACCTGACCCTGCACTCAGAAAGTACTCCTGGCGCTTGAGGGACCATATGGGATGCCGAGGATTGAACCAGGGCTGGCCACTTATAAGGCAAATGCCCTACCCTATGTACTATTGATCTGCCGCCTCCTTCATGTTTTAAGTCTAACTCTACTTTCTATATCCCTTGCCTTAGCTCCCAATTTCTGCACTTTGACCAGAACTTTCCGTAATATGAGCATAGTGTGGGTCTGCATGCAAATCCTTCCTTGGGAATCTCATTCCTTAATTTTGTGGTGAAATCCAAGCACCAACGTTGTGCATTGCGTGTTCCTCAGTCACTAAGAAATAGCTGGTTATAATGCCAGGGACTCATTCCTGGGCATTTCATCTGTATCCCTAGTAACATCACTTGTAGAACCCACCATAAGACATTTCAAGGACTCTTAGAGAAATCAATTAGCTTATCAAAAAATTGCACTAAAAATATGATAACATTTTCTGGAAAAATTGATGGCATGATGGCATACCATTCCCTTTGCATTTCTAGAAATTATAAATTTGTTGTGTAGTGATTTTAGTTCTCCGATCTCATGAAATATGACTTAAAAGACAAAGTCTTGGGGCGGGCGATAGCCCAGTGGGTAGGGCATTTGCCTTGCACACGGCCGGCCTGTGCTGGCCTGGGTTCGATCCCCGGCATCCTATATGGTCCCTCGAGCACCGCCAGGAGTAATTCCTGAGTGCAGAGCCAGGTGTAACCCCTGAGCATCACCGGTGTGAACCAAAAAGCAAAAAAAAAAGACAAAGTCTTTGTTAAGAGAAATAGTAGAAAGCACACTGATGTCATGTGGAACAGAACCATACATTATTTTATCATTGATTTAATTTTTGTCTTTTCAGAATGATTAACTAGCAAGTAACTAGCTGAGAATATTTTCTGGCATCTATAGTTCTAAATGCTGAGGATATTTTCAGAGTATCTATAGTTCTAGAAAATAACCTTTACTAGTTATTCATGGAGGCAAAGGACTTCATCCTTTACATCTTGAAAGAAGAGGGTGTGACAACACTTTAAAACGAATATAGCAGAAGGTCTCTAGAGACAATACAACAGGTTGAGTGCTGGCCTTCATGACGCTGACCCAGGTTTGGTCTCTAACATCCTATCTGGCCACCTGAGCCTGGCCTGGTGTGATCCCTGAGCTCAGAACCAGAAGCAAGCCTCCTCCCCCAAAAAAAAAAATAAAAGCATTTTATTATAAAATCTTCTCAAAGCTCAGTTTCCAACCACTGGACTCTTTCATAGTTATCTTGGAGGATGTGAACTACTTAGGAAGGCTGGGATCTTAGAAGTAAAAGCAGGTTTTCAGATCTGGTAGAGCATTAAATTGCAGCTAATTGTGGTAAGAATAATTTTTCAGGCCATCACCCTGATCTGTGAACACACGTCACCACAGTAGTGAAGTTCCTGTATTCTAGTCACTTCTCTCCTGGCCTCTTATTTTCATCTATTCTCACGCCATCTCTGGTTGCAATTGTACTCATTGTTTCCCCAAATTAACCATGTATCAGAGTCACTGGAGGAACATAAAAAATTTAATCCTCAGAGCTTATTCTAGACCACTGAATCAGAATTTCCTGGGCTGACACCCAAGACTCTGTATTTTTTACAAAGCTCTTCAGATGATTCTGAGAAGTAGCCACTTTTGGGAATCACTAGTATAGTGGAAATATTTTGTGCCTCAGCTCAATACCAAGTACCTAAGCTATTGCAGGCAAGTCAACTCTCAAACTATCAAGAAAACAGAGAAAATGACACCCACACAACACAGTCATTGCAGAATTAAAGTAAATTTCATATATCCCTTTGTGAACTATTCCTTTGTATATTTAATAGGCTGCGTTAGTTATTAATATTCTGCTGGTGACCTAGAAGCTTCTCGGAATCTTGGTGTTCAGCTTCCTCCTTAGTATTTAATTTCTTATAAAACTTGGTTTCTAACATTGTCAGTCACTAGCATAAGGCCATATGTAGATGAATCATAAGACCATTATACCATATGTGCTAAACGTCTTCCAGTTCATTGCTGCAAGAAACGCTCAACATTTAATGCATACTGTTTCTTGATATCTCTTTCCAAATTGCCAGTACAGTTTCCATTTCTGGGAAATTACAGACATGTCTGGGCCCAACTCTTTTATCTTTTGCATTTCCAACTGCTCTGTTTTCCTTCTTTCTTCCCATCAAATTCTCATATTTTGACAGTTTTAAGACCAACTCTTCCTTGATCTTTTCCTTCCTATAATATATTGAATTGAAATGAGTCCATTCTTTTGGTATGCCTTCTATGCAAACACAAAATATTCCAAAGTTTAGATTCTCTTCCTAGGAGTGGGTTAACATCACAAAAAGTTTGTGGTTACATCCATCATAAACAAGAGTGTTTCAAATGAACTCTGCTTTTCTTCCAAGCATCACAAGAAGGTTGAGACAAAGTAAAACAAAATTTTAGCAAGAAAAGTTATTTATTAAAAATAGTAGTGATAAAAACATTTAAATTTATTCAGTAGGAAGAATTCGTAAAATGCCTTAAGTGTAAAAAGAAATATTATTGTAAGCATACGTAATTAATTAGGAAGAAAACACTCTTATTTCTTGAAAAAGCTGTTTGCACTGTTTGGTGTTGATGAAATATTCCAAATAGTCCTTTTCTTATATGTAAGGACAGGACTGCATGTAAGACCATTTGGTGGCACTTCAATAGGGAACCTTACGTTTTGCCTATGTACCAAGTTCATCTAAGCATAATGCTTTTTATTATGCTTATTATTAGCTGCTGGCCCTGAATGAGCCTGATCTCATCTGATACTTAATACAAATTGTAAAAATAAAAGAAGTAGTATATTGGTAAAACCAAAAGTACGTATTTCAGAAATGCTATATATCATATTTTGATTCCTGTATTTACAAAAATACCGCAATGTGTTTTGAGTTGTGTGACTCTCTTGAAGATGTCTTTGATGACTTAACAGTCAAGGCCTTATTAAAAATGATTTGGAAATTTTCTCAGGGTTTGCTGGTGGGGGTTGGTGGGAAGTCGACCATTAGGGCATCTCCATCCCTTTTCTGGCCCTGCTGTTAGCCCCCTGTTACTCTCTAATTTCGTCATTTTTACAACACAGATAATTTCCTTTCCTTACACAAAACTCTGTTTTCTAAGATATAATCAACTAATTGCAAAATAACATGACCTGTTGTACAACTGGTGCCACCCAAATATGATGCATTGTTATGCCTTACCAGATAGCTACATTATTATTCCTCACTAGTCAATCTAAAATAACATCATCTAGTATAAAAAAATTCTCCCCCAAACTGCAGAAGATAAAAAAAAAATCAAACAACCCATCCCAAACTCAACAACAAAAATATCTAGAGCATAATTTAAAATGACAAATTAAAGCCTTCTTCTTTACTTGCTTCTCATTCATGTCTTTATACATGGAGAGAAAAATATTTCCCATATCAAGACTATTGATCAAATGACTTTGAAAAAAAAAACGACTTTGAGTTACCTATTTGCTGTGACTATTCAACTTTTGTTGACCACACCTTCTTATTTTATCAAGCCAACTTTTTGTTTAAAAAAATAGTTTCTAGGCCCAAGTGTGAACATCTTTGTAACTGTATATCTCAGGGTGGTATAATAAAATACTTATAAAAAAGTTTCTCGGGAGGGGCTGGAGCGATAGCACAGCAGTAGGGCATTTGCCTTGCATGTGGCCAACGCAGATTTGATCCCCAGCATCCCACATGGTCCCCCACGTAGTGCCAGGAGTAATTACTGAGCACAGAGCCAGGAGTAACCCCTGACATCCTTGGGTGTGACCCAAAAAACAAAAGCAAAAAAAAATAGTTTCTATGGAGAGAAAAAAATAGTTTCTAAAATTCCACAATCTGCCGTTTGACCACATTTTCTCCTTTGGAACTATTATAAGATGGTGCCTTGATGGCTAAACTGAGATCAGGACCACACGGCTCTATTTTGACCTCTGGCAGCATTTAACCTAGCTGTGCTTGGCTACTCTGATATGGAAAATATAGATTTTCTGATTACATACTTTACTGAAAGAAGGAGTAAACTGGATGTGGGGAAAAGGGGACTCTCATACATTGTAGGTGGGAATGTCTACTTGTACAACCTTTCTGGAAAACAAAGAAATTGAGACTAGAAATTGAGACTAGAAATTGAGCTCCCTTTTGACCCAACCATACCACTCCTGGGAATATACCCTGGGAAGCGAAAAACACACAGCGGAAACACAATCCGCACTTTTATTTTCATAGCAGCACTATTCACAATAGCCAGAACCTGGAAACAACCAGTATGCCCGAGAACTGATGACTGGATAAAGAAACCGTGGTACATCTACACAATGGAATACTATGCAGCTGTCAGGAAAAATGAAGTTATGAAATATGCCTATAAATGGATGGATATGGAAAGGATCATGTTGAGTGAAATTAGTCAGAAGGAAAGAAAGAGACATAGAATGACTGCATTTATTTGCATGACATAAATATATCAGGTAGTCTTACCAAAAGTGGAAATTACCGCAAACATGAGGGGAGTCAGAGGTTAGGTAAGACAGAGAAGGGAACATGTGTGAATAAATGTCGAAAGGGCTGATACCAACAAAGAACTGAGCATTAAAGACAGGCAAAAAAAAAATGCACATGATGACTTCCAAGTGTATGTAGTGCAACCCACAATGTAGGAGAAGGAAGAGAGAGAGAGAGGGAGAAAGAAAAGAGATAAAGAACCTACCATTTAGGCAGGCTATGGGAGGGAGGGAATTGGGGACATTGTTGGTAGGAAATGGGCACTGGTGGAGGGCGGGTGCTGAAACACTATGTGACCAAAACCTCCAAACATGAATAACGCTGTAATTGTATATCTCACGGTGGTATAATAAAATGTTTAATTAAAATAAAAGGAGTAAACTATGGTGTGCACTTCCTTCACTTCTAAGAATAGTACATGAATGTTGGCTTAAATTAGTATAGCTATCAAAAATGGCAGCACTTTAGATCTTATCACATGGAACACTGTGATGAGTGCTTCAAATACTGTATATGATTGACTGGCACGTAACAACTACTCCCATCACTGTGTGCCTTTTATACTTCAGAGATAAAAAATTTGTACTTACCTGACTCCCAGTTGGATTTTTAGAATAATGCAGCACATCAAATAAAGGCATTCCCACACAATTTTACAAGTGAATTTTTTTTAAAAGAGGAAACTATCTTTTTGCTGTTTTTCTGACTGAGAAACAGTGGCTATAGGAAAATTAAGCATCCTAATGTAGTGACTACAACTTTGGGGTCATCGTGCATTGATTATAGCATTATAGCGATGGCAGTGACTGAAGTCACCAGGTACTGATAGCCGAAAGACATACTAGTAACCTTGCTGAAAGACATACTAGTTAAGGGCAGCCTTGGATCTTTGACTCCCACATCTATGAGTCTTTATGTACTTTATTTGGGGGCTACATCTGGTGGTGCTCAGTACCGTATTAGTGGCTCTGCTCTTTTTTTTGTTTGTTTTTTGGTTTTTTTTTGCTTTTTGGGTCACACCCGGCAATGCTCAGGGGTTACTCCTGGCTCTGCACTCAGGAATTACTCCTGGCGGTGCTCGGGAACCATATGGGATGCCGGGGATCGAACCCTGGCCGGCAGGGCGGCCGCGTGCAAGGCAAACACCCTACCCGCTGGGCTATCGCTCCGCCCCGTGGCTCTGCTCTTGAGATCACTTCTGGTAGCCTCTGGAAACTATATGGTGTGCCAGGGGATTGAACCTGGCCTGGTGCATACAAGATAAGTGCCCTACCCACTATATTATCTGTGTAGCCCCATTTTTGGTAAGCATCTAATTCTTTGTGTCAAATCACTTGCATATGGACACATCCAATGTGATGAATATTTCTTGTAGCTTCACCTGACTTTCCCTGGATTTAGTATCTGAATCAAGGTTTAAAGCAGGTGTTATATAGCAAGGGAGTTCATCCTCCTTTCAACTATGTGTTAGATGCTTTCTTTATTGTTTGTCAGATGAAATAAACAACATTAAGTGAAGTGAAATCACTTTCTCAGGGCCATATAACTTGTTAGCAGCAGAACCCAAGGGCAAGTACAAAATTTTTTAAGTATTTTATTATACCACCGTGAGATATACAATTACAAAGATATACAATTAAAAAGTTCATGTTTGGGTTTTGGTCATACAGTGTTCCAGCACCCGTCCCTCCACCAGTGCCCATCTCCCACCACCAACATCCCGGTTCCCTCCCCTCCCCCAGCCCGCCTCCATGGCAGGTTCTTTATTTCTTTCCCTTTCTCTCTCTTTCTCTTTTCCTTCCCTTCCAGACTATGGATTACAGAACATACATTAAAGGGTTGTCATGTGTATCTTTTGGGCAAGTACACATTTAATTACCAAACTTTTGTGCCTAACTATTCTGCTAAACTGTGGTGGTATATGATCAAGTACCAAATAATCATGAAGGAATAGTTGAAGATGTATTGTGTTATAAATGACTTGGTGGAAGAGTATTTCTGCTTTATATCTTTATACAGGATTCCCAAATCCCACAGATGAAAGTATTTGGCAACTTGAATAAGTTCTTGATAAGTTACTGTTTAAAGAGTATGACAGCATTGTAATGAGTCTTGTCAAGGACAGTGAGAAGTCAAGCTACCCAAAAAATTCACCTGAAGTCTTATTTGTGGATGAGTCCCTCCAGATTTCAGGCTTATTTTGTTAAGATGTTTCTCATTTCACCAAATGATCACTCTCAGGTGTGGTATATAAAGTTACATATTAAAAAATTATCAACAAATATTCAAATGCAACAGGAACTGAAACCTGGTCTTTAATAGGAAGCATGTCACTATGGAGTGTGTGGGGAGGGTGGGGGCACTGGGACATGGTTGACGCTGCAGTGGAGGGTGTGGTACTGGAACCTTGTAGATGCTTTTGTTGTTGTTGTTGTTGTTGTTACTTAAAATGTTTCTAGGGCCAGAGAGATAGTACAGGGCTATACTTGCTTTGTATACAGCCAACTCTAGTCTGATCCCTGGCACTGCATATGGTTCCTTGAACACTGCCAGAAGTGATCCACAGCACAGGGCCAGGAGCAAGGCCTGATCATTGCTGATATGACCCAAAACCCCAATCTAAGTTAATATTTCTAGACCTAAATAAATGACAGCTAGTTGCTAGAATCTTTGCAAACCCTGTGCCTTTGATTATGAGCATCAAGGTGTGACATCCAAGTCTCTTGCCAATTTCATCCATGGTTTCCTCTGTGCCATTACCCATCAAGTTTGTTTGTTTCAATAAACAGTTATCATTTTAAGTGGTCCTTATCTTCTTATAGGGCTGGTGACCACCAAATCTGTTATATGCTATGCATTTTCTCTTAATTGCCAAACAATGTGTATTTGAGGAAAAAATCAGTTCCACATGTTTCTGATTCATCTCTATGGAAATCACCAAAATGTTGGGGGAGAACAATCTGACAGTCACAAAGATGTGGTAGAATTTTTATTGTTTCTATTAGAAACACGTATAGAAAGATCAAGCACCCTAACTCCTACTGTGGTGATACTGTCAGTAAAACCCAGACCCCAGGAGAGTCAGGGCATATTGGTTTCTCAGATGTGCCTATATAGGTAGGTCTCTTTTCACTAGATCTTGTGCATGATGTTGCTTTCCAATTTTATTTGTTTTTAGGGTGTCATTGTTTATTTGGGGACATACCCAGTGATTCTCTGAGGTTACTCTCAATTCAGTGCTCAGCAGTCATGCCTAGTGGAGCTCAGGAGACCATGAGATGTCAGGGATTGAATCAAGGCCTCCTGCCTGTGAAGCATGTGCTCCAGCCCCCTGAGCCATCTCCCAGCACTTGGAGTTGCTTTTGAGAGGAGAGATGATGGGGCAGACTTATCCCACTGACTCCTATTTAAAGCTTTTCCTGTGCTCTAAGCAAGCTCCTATTGGTTGGTCACTGTATCCCATAGTCTCTCTGTTCTAATTCCCAAAGTGTTGTCATAACACTTGATGTACTTATTTAAAGATCAGCATCTGGCGTGGATGTGGGGAAAAGGGGACACTCATCCATTGTTGGTGGGAATGCCGGCTGGTACAGCCTTTCTGGAAAACAATATGGACTTTCCTCCAAAGACTAGAAATTGAACTCCCATTTGACCCAGCCATACCACTCCTGGGATTCTACTCTGGGAAACCAAAAATATGCAGCGAAACACCATCCCTACTTTTATGTTCATAGCAGCATTATTCACAATAGCCAGAATCTGGAAGCAACCAGAGTGCCCGAAAATCGATGACTGGATAAAGAAGCTCTGGTACATCTACACAATGGAATAGTATGCAGCTGTTAGGAAAAATGAAGTTATAAAATTTGCCTATAAATGGATGGACATGGAGAAGATTATGTTGAGTGAAATTAGCCAGAAGGAGAGAGACAGATACAGAATGACTGCATTTATTTGCATGGCATAAATATATATGTACATATTATAATACCAATATCCAAGGTCAAGTGAAACATATATCAGGAGGTCTTGTCAAAGGTGGAAATTATCCCAAACGTGTGGGAGTCAGAGGTTAGGTAAGACAGAAAATGGAACAGAGTGCTAATAATTGTCGAGGGTACTAGTGCCAACCTGGAACTGAGCATTAAATAGAGGCAGGGGGATACACATGACAACCTTTTAATGTATGTTCTGTAATCCATAGTCTGGGGGGGAAGGAAAAGAGAAAGAGAGAGAAAGGGAAAGAAATAAAGAACCTGCCATGGAGGAGGGCTGGGGGGGGGGGAGGGAACCGGGGATGTTGGTGGTGGGAGATGGGCACTGGTGGAGGGGATGGGTGCTGGAACACTGTATGACCAAAACCCAAACATGAACTTTTTAATTGTATATCTTTTTTATTTGTATATCTCACGGTGGTATAATAAAATACTTAAAAAAATAAAGATCAGCACGGCAACCAGATATTTCTGTGGTCAGAGGAATGCCAGCATTGAACAATTCAATTCTGAGGGAGCCCAGAGATCTACCACCATGGTGAGCAGGACTCCCACATTGGTCTGGTCTGAGTCTCTTGTCACTAGGTCATACACAGCTGACCTTGGAGTGTAGCAAATTGAGAAGTTTTACTGGAACTCTGTGCCTTGACACTCAGTCCTAGTGCTTGGTGTCAGAACAGAAAGATAAATGAGAAACAATACATGGCCTCAAGGAACTTACCACCCTGTAGAGTGAGAAAGACACATACTAAGCTAGTCAGTATTAATCAGGCAGCAAAGTGGTCCGGGAGAAGGAGCAGCAGCAGTGCAAATGAAGACAAACATTTCACACCCCAGTTCTGCCCCTTCCTAATTCTGGGTTCTTGGTCATGTGACCTGTCAACCTCAATTGCTTCATATCGAAAAAGTAGGAAGGGAAGATTAGGCTGACTAGCAGAAAGAACTGACTGCTTCTTTGTGAATTTTTATCATTATGCCTTTTTGAAAGATAAAAATATTGAGTAAGGGGGTGAGGCAGGTATTCCTACTCTAGGGAAAGTGTGACCTCTGAGTCAACTTTATTTCTAGGTGAAGTTGCTGGGAAGTATTTGCACCCTATATGTTTATTATTCCTCTTCTTTTGAAATTTACTTTACATATTCTGATGTAATGGACATGGAGATAGTACTCAAAAAACCTGGACTTTTAGCATGCCCTAAAATTCAGTATTTTTAGTTCCCTGTCTCCTCTTCCTATTCTTTCTTGTCTAGATTATATATATAGTAGCCTTTGCCCTGGAGTGTAAGAAATACTAAGGACCATTATAAAACAGAAACATGACTCTCCCCATCATGAAATCCTCCTGAGATGCCCATGTACTCCAGAAAAGGTCCACAGGCTTTTAACGGTGGTCTGATCTGGCTCTTTAAATCTCTTCTTCAACCCCTCCCCAGACTTATCTCTTACCTTTCCCCAAATATTTTTCTTTGAAACTTCACTATCTTCTCTGTAATGCTGCAGTGTGTGTGGCGGTGGGGGGGGGGAAGGGGCAGGAATCAAACCCAAGAGATTCGTACAGGCTAGGCATATACTTTACCACTGAGCCACATTCTTGGTCCTTCAAAATGACTAGGCTAGATCTCCAGTGTGATGTTTCTTCCACCTCTAGCTTTTGCTCATGCAGTCCTTTTTCTTAAATCTTCTGGTTTCCGTTTTCCTTCCTGGCTTTGGAAAACTTTTGATTAAGTTCTGGTGTGACCCTCTGCCTTCCCATCCCAATCCACTCACCCTGTATTAGCTAGCCCATTTCAGGATCCTCATTCTCCCCTGGGCCTCTGCCACAGATCCTCGCACCCTCTCCATTTCTATAAATTCAAGGTCCTTGGGCTCGTAGATCACACCTGTCCCCTTGCCTGACACTGCACTGTTCATGGAATGTTTGTGAATGAACAATAGAAGCTTTGAGTGAATTTCTGTAATCCTTGTACTGGGGAAGGAAAAGAAGTTTAGGAATATCCTCTGTATTGATTAATTGGGATCCCTTGGCCCCAGAGAATATGGAGGAGTAGAACAGAAATGATTAGAAAGTCTAGAAATGTTTTATTTTTCCACAGATATGGCATGACCTAGCTCTGACATGGAGCTGCTGCCACACCCCAGCACTATGGTCCCTGTTTTATAACGTGCAGCTTCTTTGGCTCATGTCTACTGCTGTAACCATCCCATTGATCAGCCCGCCCCCATTCCTGGACCAGCTTTAAGTTGTTTGATGAAGACGCACCATAAGCAAGGCTTCTTTACCATCTCAGTCCATCTATCTCTGCTCACTTTCTCCTTCATGCATTTCCATCAGTTGAGTGGTAGAAGGACTGTATCCTCTTCCTCATTTCACCCTGGGATCCTGACATCTGCCCTACAGAGAGTGACATCACTTCCTGTGTGACTGATTTCCTCTTGCTGACAACTCTTATGTTAGATAAATGTTCCCATTTTCTCCTGACTCCTTTAATGACCACGTGACTCAATAACAGATGCAGAGAAGGAACAGTGCTAGTGTCCTTGCCTCTGGCTGTGCTCATCCAAGTGGCTTTGCTCAATCACAGATGAGATGCTTGGCATCTCTTAAAGGAAGTGGAGGGCCAGGGAGGGTTCAGCTACCTCTTTAGCGTGGCTTTCAAAGTGGTTTTCAAAGTCCTCTTTAGAGACTCATCAAAGAAATAGGTTCAGTCCCGGCAGATTTGAGTGACAGTCCTGTGCTGTGTGGCAGTGGGTGTGGGGCTGCATGACAATCAGGTGGATGACTCCAGCTTATCAAGAGCCTATCACCTGCTTGTCATGATGCAATATAGTCAGCCCAGCAGAGAATCATCAAGGTCAGAACTGGTAGTCTGGAATCCCAGGCATGTCCCGAACAGTCTGCGTGGACCGAAGGTCCATATATTAGAAGAGTCCTATCTGAAATGACTTCTGACTCCTTGTGTAAGGAATGGAGAGAGAGAGGTTTTTTGTTTTTGGCTTTAGGAGCATACCTGGTGGTGTTCAAGGATCACTCTTGGCTCTGAGCTCAAGGATTCACTCCTAGTGGTGTTAGGGGACCATATTTAGTGTTGGAGATGAAACTCAGGTTGGCTGTGAGCAAGGCATACACCCTACCCCCTGTACTATCTCTGACTTCAGAGGGCTGGCTTTTGACATAGCTGCAGAAAGAACACTGAGCAATCTTCTCTCCTCTCTCTCTCTCTCTCTCTCTCTCTCTCTCTCTCTCTCTCTCTCTCTCTCTCTCTCCCCACTTCTGCTGTACAGTGTGAATGGAAGAAATCCTTTTCTGGAGTGAACACACTATACTTCATCTCTTCCTGGCCTTCAGCTGTCTGCTCTCTTCATGCTGTGTAGCTGCTCCCATGGGGCCTTGTGCTGCCAGTGTCCACAGCAGGAGTTCAATCAGTATTAATGCTTGCGGTGCTAACACCAGATGTGCCACAATCTATCGATGGTGTTCCACTATCTCCTTTTGTTCTCCACCTATGGTGTTGGGTGAGGGGGGAGCACAGGGAGTTGGTAGGAGAATGTTCTGCGACATATTCCTGTTTTCAAAGCTCCTTGACTGGAGCAGTGTGGACAAAGTGAAAGTTCTCAGAGGTGAGATCTGAATTATGCTTAAGCCCTCAGGACCATCTGTGTGTTTCCGCTGTAGGTGCAGCTGAGACTCCACAGGACCAGTCAAGCTGGTGGAAATTCCCTTGGTTGCTCCTTCCAGTATCCTTCCTCTCTGTGTCCATGAGAATCCTCCCACTCCCGGGATTCTGACCTCACCATTTTGCCTGTCACCACCACAATCATCAGGGACTCTCCCTCCCTCCTCTCTCTCTCTTCCTCTTTCTCTCTCTCTCTCTCTCTCTCTCTCTCTCTCTCTCTCTCTCTCTCTCTCTCTGACCCCCTGTCCTTCCCACAACACCCTAGGGGAATCCTCTTCCTTGTGCTCCCTTTGGACTTGTCGAAAACTTTCTAACTTGCTATTTCTAGGCCAATTCTTACCAGAGTCCCCTTTTTATATGTTTGGTTATGGACTTATTGTGAAATTTCAAATATTTACAGTGTAAAGAAAGAATACCATGAATTTTCATGTCCCTGTGTCCAATTTCCAATAACAATCATTTTATGGCCAAATTTGATTTACATATAGCTCTAATTACTGATCTTCCCTATTATAAAGAAATCCCAGACATTTTCCCATTTGATTGAATTCTTCACAATATAATTCAATATTTATCCCCAGAAGAGTTATATATATATATATGCACATACATATATATTTAAACACAATAGCATATAACATTAAATATCACCAAACTAATCACTACTCAAATTTCTCCAGTTGTCCACACAATATCTTTTAAGTTTGATTTGTTTGAGCTGAGACCCAAATAAGGTTGAAATATTCTATTTGGTTTGTATGTATCCAAAGTATTTAAAAATATTTGGGAGCCCCCTTTTTAAAATTCCTGTATAAGTCCCTGGTCTTGTAGAGTCTCTGCTCTGCTGTTTTAGAGAATGGTTCTTACTTCCCAATGCTGGGTATAACGTTTTCTCTATTCCCTGTACTTTCTGCTAGCAGGGAGTTTTATCCAGAGGCTCAGATTAGATAGCTTGACAAAAACGGTTCACTGGCTGTGTAGGCATGTAATATCTATTTCTTTATCTGGGAATTTTTGTGATGGTTGAGGGGGAGAGAATTCCACACCCAGCTCTGTGCTCAGGGGTTGCTTTTGGCAATGCTCTGGAGAACATGTGGGGTCAGGGATCAAACTGTCTCTTTATCTGACTGAACTGTAGCTTGAGGTGCTGCTGTTCTGATCTGTCCATTGGGACTGAATTCCCTTTCTCAGCTTTCTCCCAGTGATGTATTTACTACTGCTAAATTCCAACTGATATAATCTCTTTTTCAAATCTCCACAAAAGAAAATACACTATCCTTTGGCCTTTTTATTTGAGATTTGGTGCTCGGGAGCTCCAAGGATACTCTCTGAGGTTCCAGGGTCTCCAGAGCTACCCCACTAGTGCTCACAGGCCTCCAGGGCTACTCCGAGTATTCCTTAAGGGGGGCATGTGGCACCTGGGTGCGAATCCAGGCTTCGGGCCTGGAAAGCATGCCCTCTAGTCCTCAGAGCTATCTCCCTTGGTCTTTGGCTGCTTTTTTCCACCCACAGTCCCTAAGCACAAGTTTTATGGGGAGTAGGAGAATTCACTTCGCTGTTTGGGGGCATACTCCTCTCAATATGTTCAGGAATCATGGCTGGCAGTACGCTGGAACCATAAACAGGGCCTAGGATCAACCAGGACTGGCTATTTGCAAGGCAAGCTCCTTACCAAGTGTTTATGCAGTCTCTCCTGCATTATGACAAACTTTTACATGCCTCAGTGCCTTCCAGCATGGCTCACATGACCATTCTCAGCAATGAACCTCTCCATCAGGAAGCAAACTCCATCACGTGTCAGATAAAGGTTCCAGTAAGTGGCGGTGTCGGTCTCTGGTTCTCCAAAACCCCACAAGCTTGGGACCAAATCTGTTCCCAGAACTTCCCCTGTAGCTTAAGGACTTGATCTCTGCCTTCCATGATTCTATCCTTTCTCTCTGACCTCAAGAATATTCTTTCTCGGAAAATAGAAAGAGATAGAGAGAAAGGGAAAGAAATAAAGAACCTGCCATGGAGGCGGGCTGGGGGAGGGGGAAGGAACCGGGACATTGGTGATGGGAGATGGGCACTGGTGGAGGGATGGGTGCTGGAACACTGTATGACCAAGACCCAAATATGAACATCTTTGTAACTGTATATTTCACGTGGTATAATAAAATATTTATTAAAAAAAAGAATATTTTTTTCTCAAGTTCATTGATCTTCAGCTCCACTCAACATTTTTTAATTGTTACTTATGTAGACACCCTGATATACAAAGCTGATGAAAACAGAATTCTGGTTATTTGATGTTCCAACCCCAGACATCCAACGAATGTCAATGTCTGTCCACCAATGACCCACAGTTCCTGCTGTCTCCTCACCCCAGCCACTTAGCAAATTCATTTTTATCCCACCTCTGGTGTTGCTGGACATATTTCACCTTTACATCACTGAATCTTCTCAGCTCTGAACTGTTTCCTGTAGTCATCATAACTTAAACTTAAAATCCTTTTTTTTTTTGCATTTGGGTCATACCCCAAGATGGTCAGGGGTTACTCCTGACTCTGCACCCAGGAATCACTCCTGGCAGTGCTTGGGGGACCATGTGGGATGCCAGGGATCGAACCTGGGTCTGTTGTGTGCAAGGAAAATGACCTGCCTGCTGTGCTATCTCTCTGTCCTCAAACTTAAAAATCTATTATGCTCACTTGAAACTCTTTTTTTTTTTTGCCAAGAATCAAACAGCTTCCTGCTCCTTTCCTAAAGCCTAGTGTTGAAACCTATCTTCAGGCACATCACTTCCTTCATTCTTTTAACCTCTCCGAGATCCTTGTCTCAGTTGACCTCCTGACAAATCTATACTGTGATCTCTCCACCTTGTTTTCTCTCTTTATATTTTTTTAGCAATCTTTGGCCTTTTGATGTCCTACCTTGTTCTCACTCACATGCCTGCCTCATCTGCATTTTTCAAGGTGTTGAAAAGCTTACCAGACACATCCTTACAAATTCACATTAAGTTAAAATGATCTCTCTGTATATTTTGTGCACTTTCATTTATTTATTTTTTAATCCCTTATCTCATTGCCACTCAAGATATCTAAGGATCAGCAGCATCAGCATCACTTAAGAATTCATAGGAAGGAGTGGTGAGCTAGTACAGGGGTTAAGGCACTTGTTTTACATGAAGCTAACCTGGTTTTGATCACCAATGCTGCAGTGTTCCCCAGAACTCTTCTAGAAATAATTCCTGAGAACCACTAGAAAAAACATTTTAAAAAAAGATGACCCAAAAATTAAAAAAAAAAAACAAAACAAAACAACTCATTGGGGAAAAAACTCATTGGAAACATACTGTTGAGTCTGAGAACTAGTTCAGGCAGTAAAGCACATGCCTCATAAGTTTGAGAACATGAGCTAGACTCCCCAAACCACAAGATCCCCCAGCACTTCCAGGTCAGATCCATGTTTAATATCCGTATATGTTTAATATCATCTTTATCAGCAACAAGAACATCAAAGGTTGGCAAGATAATTCAATGGGCTGGTTGCATGCTTTCTATGTGGGAGACCCAGCTTCAATTCTTGGTGCTCAATGCTTCCCCAGCACTACACACCGCCATTCCTAAGCTTTAAACCAGAAGTAACTCTGTAGCAACTCAGCAAGTGCCACCCCCCCCACCAAATAAGGAAAGAAATGAAACTAAAGCTTTTCCTGTACTTGCTGCATCGAGATGTTAATTTTATCACTATTCTCAAATAAATCATATTCTCATTAAAGATCCAAAGGCATCATCCTGGAGTCAGAGAGATCGCTCAAAGAATGGACATGCACGGGCCCCGTAGGTTGGCTCTCTGGCACTTTGTGGCCTTTATAGCACCATTAGGTATAGCCCTGGTGGCCTCCAGCACTTCTGGGCAGCTGCAAAATAAACAACCAGGAGCACTGTCCTGTTTCGTCCTTGTCATAGTTATTCAAAATATTTCTCACAGCTCTCAATGTTCGGTGGGGAGGTGTACTTGCTTGCACTCAGTGGTAGTCAGGGATTACTCTTCACTCTGCACATGGGGTTACAGGTAGCTTCAGGTTGTGTTCAGGAAACTGTGTGGTGCCAGGGACCAAACCAGGATTGGCCAAAGTGAGACAAGAGCCTTAAGCTTTGTGCTATTGCTCCACCCCCGATACTCAACTCTTGGTTCCCTGCATGGATGACTGTCAGTCACCATCTAACCAGGAAACAAAATATTTTAAGGATTTCAGTCAATAAATTCAAGAACAAAATTGGCTAAACAAGTAATAGCCTGGGAGCCAAACTGGGTAAGTGTTTCACTACCCACTACCCAGAGAAGAATACTATTTTCCCAAAGGAGACAGTGAGATTCCAGGGGCTGGGATCCAGAGGAGCCTGGCAGAAATTAGAATAGGTCTGTCTGGCAGGGGCCAGACCCTCATAGGTGTGAAAAGAAAAAACTACACTGTTTTCTGTCCTACTGTCGCCATCTGCTCTGTCCTCTGTTTCCTTCTAGGAACCCAGCCAGCAGGGAGCTTGGGAAACAATCCTACCTGGCTACCTGGAGAAGAACACAAAGGGCAAGAGCATCTCACAGGCAAATGGACAGAGCGTGGGTGCAGGGACCTCCTCCCCAGGTTTCCTTCCCACTGACCTCAGTATTTCTTTGCTGGGTGTTTCTTCCTCCCATATAATCTCAGAGAAAGAGAAAACTTTTGGTTTTATTAAGACAGAGAGTTACATTTATAGCCATATGTAACTAAAATGATAAGCAAAACACAGAATGAATTAACCTCCCAGCTCTAAGAATCTCTAGAAGGTAAGGGAAAACCATCATTCAATCCAAGGATCTTCTGAAACCAGGCCCTGAGGCATTGAGACTGCGGCTGTAATGCTCTAGAGAAGCACCTCCTGCTTTTCAGACTTAAAAGTGAGAATATGAACTCTCATGCTATCTAAATGCAGATAAACTATTTCTATTAGACAAGGCACTGGCTTTAGACTTAATGTACATTTGTTACTGTTAAAATCAAGACTGAATAGATTGGAGCAGGAAAGATAATACAGGAGTTAAAGCATTTGCCTTGCATCTTGGCAATTCTGTTTTAAGTCCCTAGCTCTACATATGATCCCTGAATACTGCTAGAGGTCACCTGAGCGCAGAGAAAGAAATAGTCCTGAGCACCACCAAGTGTGACCCCACAGCAAAACAAAACAACAATCACAACAACAGACTGAATAGGTCATGATAAGATTGTCCAAAGACCATTATTGTCCCTTGACAATATTTTAGCAACAGAGTCATCCCTGTCCCTTGCTCTTCCCAGCCCCGGCTTAACTTTAAACACAGTGAAACATGTTCACCCAATCCCTTAGTTAAAAAGGGGCTGGAGAGATAGTATAGTGGTTAGGGCACTTGCCTTGCATATTGATGACTTAGTTCGATTCCCAGCACCCATCTATGGTTCCCTAAGCAGTGCTAGAAGTGATTCCCGAACTCAAAGCCAAGTGTAAGTCCTGAGCAATGGAGTATGGTTTCCAAACCAAAATTTTGCTCAGAAAACAAAAAAATAAAGGAAGGTATAAAAAAGACAAAGGTGTTCACCTTTCCCTGAAACCCTGCTTAAGAGAATCTTTCTTATTCCAAGAGAGTCTTCCTGCCCCTCCCTTTTGCATTCTTTTTCCTTTCCTTTTTTTTTTTTTTTGGGTCACACCCGGCAATGCTCAGGGGTTACTCCTGGCTCTGACTCAGAAATTACCGGCGGTGCTCAGGGGACCATATGGAGAACAAGGCAAATGCCCTGCTGGGCTATCGATCCAGCCCTTTCCTTTTCTTTTTTCTTAAAATATTTCCCTGAATTTGATAGAAATAATAAAAAAAAAATCAAGACTGATCTTTCTGTTTGAGTGCTTTGCTTTGCTGTTTCCTATCTCCAGATAAGGAAGGAAAGTTAATGATAGTAGAGCCTTGAATAAGTAAGGAAAAATGAAGAAAATGAACTTGAGTTTATTTTATTTTGTATGTGTTTGCAAGGTGCCAGGGACCAAACCCAGGGCCTCATACATGCAAAAGATGCTTTTGACTACTGAGCTACATCCAAGCCCCAAGAGAGCACAGAGATCATCTTACAATTAATGGCATCCTACTGACCTTTCAGGGAATTGCTTTCTTGAACTGGAAAGAGTCGGCTGAAAGAAAATCTCATCCCTTGTCAGAAACCCGCAGGGTGTTCCTGCACCAGTCATTACAAACTTGAACATCTGAGAAGAGGGAAATTGGCCTACTTGGGGTTGATGGAGAGAGAGTCGGGATACTGGACCATGAGCTCTTTTGCCGGAAGCCTTGGGGGTATCTGTCCAAGTCTTATAGTCCCCCAGATACCTGTCCTGTTATGGCACATGGTAGACCACCATTGCTTGTTGAATAACTAAAATAACTTGAGGTCCAAAGACCTTACTTATTCATCATGTATTTCCTAGCCCCAGCATCCATCAAATGGTAATAATAATACTGACTTCCGATTATTTACAGTATTTATAATTATTTGATTAACTTCCAATTATTTACAAGGTCTGATAAGATTGCATTTGTGAGATCATTCAAATATGTAAAGAAATGTCTCCAATAACCCTCCAAATAAAAGAAACTTCACACATCCACGCTTGCAATCACATTTATTAAAATGCAGTCAGTGAACTGTGTCCACTCCTCTGGAGCACAACTTTCTTTATTAGTGTGTAACAACACCCAAGGGCTAGATGAACAACATAATCAAAATCAAATGCGGCTTTTTACAGACTTGGCCAAAACAGTAAAACGCAAATCACCATTTAAATTGCAAAAAGGACATTTCATTCATTGTTTTGTTTTTTTAGAGCTGTTGACATACACACTTTAATTTTAATGCTCATGGCAACTCCACATTAAAAAAAGCAAAAGAAAGCTCTTATCCTAATTTAGCAGAAAGCAGAGCTATCAGTGAGAAGACAGTGCAATATCAAAATACAGCTGCTTTCCATCCATACTTGTCTAAATGAGAAACATGCTGCCATTCACAGAGGCTTGAACAGTGATGGCACGTGTACAGAGCAACACGAACACTTTGCCATGTGGTGTTTTCCACCGGCATCTTCATTTATTCTGATTCCTTGTCTTCCTCTGAAAAGTGGGGCACTGACTTCTTTGCGACAACATTGTCCAACCTCTGTCCTTGTAAATATGGATTGGCGCTCTGGAAAAAATAGATACGGTTTGGTATTCTTTCCAAAGAGAAGATACAGGTAGTTCCCAAAGAAGGTGAATGAAAATCACTCCTGGTCTATTATTTATAAAGTGATAGTTAAATCCACCACCGAACAAATGATTGAACTAGTACAGGAATCATACCTTAGTCAATACATTGGAGAATCGCTGATAAATGGGTCTCATAATGTCTTTCACAGCTACAAAGTTCAAATGTTTTATTCCCACTGCAACCTGCTTTTTTTTTGGGGGCCAAAACAAGTTCTTACTATTTGTTTTTTATTTTTACTTATTTTTCCCTAAAAATCTATTTTTATTATTTTTACTTATTTTTTATAAGTTCGTACTATTATCTTAAAAACAAAGCCCCACAAGTGAGAATTATCATTCTTATTTAGGTAGAAATGAGGATCTCAAATTCATCATATTATTTTAAAAGAGAATGCTGCAAAGATGACAGAGCCAGACTAAGTGGAGATTAGCACCTGCCGACTGGTTCCAAATACTGCAGTGACGGATTCCTCTGTGCCTACATTCTAGTGAACAGAATTCAGTAGGGGCTCCAGGAATCATTTCCACCTTCCCTCAGTCAAACCCCAAAGCTTAAAAAAAATCATTATTATTACTAATTTATCTCAAGACTCTGTAATGCAAAATATCTTTCCTTTGTTGGTATTCTGAACGAGTCAAGTTTTTTTTTCATTTCTTCCCTAATATGTATCTATACATTAAGTTTGGGTTTTAACTAGTAATTGGAGGTTTAAAACATAGCATTTAGCAAAGCAGAAAATGAATCAAATGTTTTCGAAGATGCCTGTTTATGGAAGTTGCCTTTCAATGACTCAACAAAAACAGAAATAATGGTAGTTATAAATGATCAGTCATTTTACTGAATGCAAACTCCCCATGAATGGGTACAGGCAGTTCAGGGGTGGGTCTCCCTTGCTTCTGGTGTATGGGGCATTATGCATCATGACTCCTCAAGGGTAGAAAGACTTTCTCTAAAAGAGAAAAAGTAGAAACTAGGTTTAGTATCTGTAAACCTCCTTCTACGTGCGTAGAATATTTGCTTCTACATAAGCAAAAGTAGGGATTATGAGTTCAATACCTCCTATAAAATTGTCTTATGTACAAACTGAAGATTACTAGGCGCTCAGTGCCTTCATTTATTTAAAAAGTGACATGTTATGAAATGACAGTTTTCTTTTGGAAAGGCATATTTTAAATATTTAACATAACTGAAATACTTTTCTAATATCAGAATTGTCAACCAGAATGGACTGGCTTACCTCAGAGATAATATGATCTTTTAGTAGATGAAGCAAGTATGTGGGAAAAGTATATTCAGTATCCCTTTATTATTTTTAGCAATAATATTAATCCTGAAAATTGATATATGTCAAAAAGTCATGAGATGTCAGTGGTAATCATATATGGAATAAGAATTTGATAAACTAACACCAATTATAGCTCTCAAACACCAATGATATATCTTAAGTTAAAAAGTTTGCAATATATGGGGCCAGAGCGATAGCCCAGCATGTAGGGTGTTTGTCTTGCACATGGCTGGCCCATGCTGGCCCAGGTTTGATCCCCGGCATTCCATATAGTCCCCGAGCACCGCCAGGAGTAATTCCTGAGTGCAGAGCCAGGAGAAACCCCTGAGCATTGCCGGGTGTGACCCAAAAAGCAAAAAAAAAAAAAAAAAAAAAGTTTGCAATATAGTTTTGTTTTGTTCTGTTTTTGTTCCACACTCAATTGTGTCCAGGGCTTAATCCTTGCTCTGTACTCAGGGATCTCTCCTGGTGGAGTTCAGGGGACCATACAGGATTCCAGGGATCAAATCCATGTCACCTGTGTACAAGGCAATTACCCTACCCACTGTATTATTTCTTTGGTCTTGAAAAGTCATTTAAAGGTGATCTAACATTTCATGAAGCAACTTGAACCTCTGTTAACATTCATGAAGCAACTAGAACCTCTGTTAACTTGAGAAAGTGTAGGAAAAGTATAGAAAATCACATGGAGCCACTTTGCGATCAACTGTGTATAATTCTGGAAAGAATGCCTCTTGGTAAGAATTTTATGGGTGAAAAGTCCTTCTTCACAGCCCCAGAATATGACAAACTTTAGAGGTTAAAGGTAGTAAATTAGTGAGGAAAAAATTTAAACATTTTCAATAAGTTTGGTAGATTTTATAGATATTGAATCCCTTCAGTTAGCATTATGGCTGTTATAACATAGCTGGTTTTAATTCTTCAGAACTCAAGGCACTTACATATTTATCGTCCTTCTTGGGTGAAAGAAGGAGACTGGTTAGATTATACAAAGGACATTATTCCCATCTCATAAATAGAAGAACTGCTGGGATCAGATTCCTGCTTTTGATATCTTCTGGAAACCCATAGCAGACACTAGAGAAAAACTTATTTTTCTTTTTTTTTCTCTATTGTTCCAGAACTCTGGCCCAATCCAGTTCCCAGAGGCCCACTGTTCCTTTGGCCCCTTTTCTCTCCTCTGGACACTTTCTGATCTCCTAGGGTCCAACTTCTCTTGACCTACTGTGCCTATCATCAAGCATCCAGAAACTCTCCTTTTAGGAGACAGGGAGGGTTTCATCTTCTCATGTCCTAGCATTTGTCTCGGTCCCTAGAACACTGTCAAACTACTGGATTGACAGACATGATCTATCAGACATGGGCTATGATGGTAGAGCTTATTTCTTTGCTGGGAACAGATGAAACTTTTTTAAAAATTTTTTATTATACCACCGTGAGACATACAATTACAAAGGTGTTCATAATTGGTTCTTGGTAGTACAGTATACCAGCACCCATCCCTCCACCAGTGCCCCATTTCCACCACCAATGTACCCCACCCCCTCCCGCCCACCCCCAGGCTGCCTCAATAGCAGGTACCCCAGTATCCTCTCTTTCTCTCTCTCTGTCTCTCTCTGTCTCTATCTCTCTCCCTCTTCTTTTACACATTGTGGCTAGCCCTGCAGATATTTAGAGTTTATCACTTAAGTCTCTTTGTGTATATTCAATGGTGAGTTTTAATCTGCCATTACCATTTCCCACATTTAGTAAAACACTGGTATCTATTTATATCCTATTAATGAATGCAGTCATTCTATATCTGTCCTTTTCCTTCTGACTAATTTCACTCAGCATGATAGTCTCCATGTCCATCCATTTGCAGGTAAATTTCATAATTTCATCTTTTCTGACAGCTGCATAGTATTCCATAGTGTAGATGAACCACAGTTTCTTTAGCCAGTCCTCTGTTCTCGGGCATTTAGGTTGTTTCCAGATTCTAGCTATACTCCGAAAACTAGATATTGAGCTCCCATTTGATCCGGCAATAGCACTCCTGGGAATATACCCGAGAAACTGAAGGACACATAGCAGAAACACTATCTGTACTTCTTTATTCACTATAGCTATTCACTCTGCACTATTCACTATAGCTAGAATCTGGAAACTTATTTTTCTTAATGAAAACAAGCTTATAGCTTCTTTATGTGCTTGGAAGAAATGTGGAGAAAATGATGAGATGGACAAACCTATCTTTTAATCTAGTCACACTGATATAAAATCCGTTGGATCTGTTATATTTATTTGCTGACTCAGGAATTTACTTCAGGTTTATATGACATTCTATAGCTGAGTGTTTCAGAGTACCACCTGAGGTTCTCCATCAGTGTCAGTGGGCCATGGGTGTTTGTAAGTAGGAAGAACTCTAAGTCAAAATGGCCCTTATTTTAATAAATTCTAAGTTTCTCCTATGTGGAAGAAGTTGAGACCAAAGCAAAAGACTTTTGGGCCCAAGCAATGGTCCAGCAGTTAGGGATTTTCCTTACATGTGGCCTGACCCAGATTTGATCCCCAGCATTCCATATGGTCCCCTGAGCACCACCAGGAGTAATTCCTGAGTATTGCTGGGTGTGACCCCCCCCACACACACACAAATAAAAAAAGCAAAAAAATGGCTTTACAACATGTGGTCTTGCCAGAATTTTTGGTTTGGTTATTATTGGTCTCATGGGAAAAGAACCTAAATATGTCATCTACTACCATTAATTCAGTGAGGACAGAAGGCATTGTGAGTTGGGAAATAAAGACAGAGCTTTGTAGCAAATCATTTATATTTGGTCATCAACTACTCTTCCTGCCCCTCGAGCAGGAAGTGTACGCAGGTGTGGCTGTAGTGCCTGACTGTGTCAGCAGGTGGCAGACAGGAGACAGGTTTGTCTACACCCAGGGCTCTGCCCCCTGTTCCCCTGAATGGTGGATGGTTGAAGGTCTGACATAGAAAAAAACTGGGTCCTTTGAAGTGAACCCAGAGCCACAGCAGAGCCTGGCAAGATACCCATGGTGTATGCCAAAATGTATAACAATAATGGACCTCATTACCAACAAATGGAGACATTACTGGCACTCGCTTGAGAAATCAATGAACAATGGGAAGACAAGTGACTAGTGACTGCTCTTATTTGGCAATGTTCTTGTTGTGCTATGGGGAGAGTCAAGCCATCTGACCGCTGTCATGTGTATTCTGAGCTCAGGTAATAAAATTTCTTGGTCTACCAAGAACCCATTTATGTCCCAGAGACCCTTCCTGCCATCGTCTGCATTTAGAAACTACAATCACCCAAGAAGCCCTCAAAAACACCAGCCACTCTCCTAAAGATCTATTTTCAGAAATTAAAACTTTACTTCTCATCGAAAGTGGGCCATGGTTCTTCTACAGTTTTTCAGGCAGGACAGAGACTTAGAATGCTTTGTTGTGGGACAGGGGGTGGAAGGGCCTGACAATTAATACTGAGTTGATAAAAATCTACATTTTAAGGGATTCTCTAACAAGATCTGGCAAACTACTCAGTGGGTCACAGTTATCACTATTCCTAAAATTCAGCCAGCATCTAAGCACTTGGACTTGGACATAAGTAAGGAATGCCCTTAGGCTTATGTTTTGGTTTGTCTATTTTATGTGCAATGTCAATTTACCTAGCAGCACCATGAAGTATAGTACCTGGTTTTTAACACTGGTTGTACCTGGTTTTTAACACTGTCTTTCACCTGATCAGAAAAGGATGGCAGGAAGCTAGCCCACTGTATGTAGAAAGCCACCAATGGATGAATAAAATAGACACGGATGACCTCTGAGTCTTCATTCTATAAAATGCATGGGGAAACCCAAAACAAATTGAGCATTCATTTTCACAAGAGGCAGCCCATAGTGACTAACTACGGAGCACCCAAGGGTTTCACCTCAGGCAGCTGTGGGGGATAATAAATAAGGCTGCAATAAATTCCTAAGTCAGCAAGGTAGCATCATAAGTCTAGAGGATTCTAGTCATCTAGTACGGCTAGATTAAGGAAAAAGATATGTTGGAGGAATGAGGTTTGTCCTTCTCATCATTTGTCCCACATTCTTTCCAATGTATTGCCTGGAGCATGCACTATAATTGATACAAATGAGTAAGCAGTTTCCCCCAGTGACCTATTAGGAGCAAATATGTCCCCTCTTGCACTGTCTGCTGTCTGACACCCATGGAAGGGATGCAATACTCTTCCATGCAATTGCATCTTCTGAATGCAGAGCAAGCAATAGAATCATCACCAACTTGGCCAGCCTCTGAAAATCACCTGCTGAATCTTGGAGAAGTCATTGCAGAAGTCAAGGGCAAATTTTCTGGTTGTGGTCATGCCACACAACAAACCACTGCTCTGTGCTCCCAGGGGAGGATTCTGGTCCTCTTCAACTACTGAGACCACTCAGGTTCCCAACTACCTGACTCAGAAACATCCCAGCACCCTCACAATCACCCAGGAAAGCACACGTTACCCTCCGCTTCGCTCTCTGTCCTCCCTTCATCTTCTCATAAAGGAGTTTCTTGTTCTAGAGTGAGAGAAAAAAAACACAAAGGGAAAAGTATGGATCAAATTTGGCGAAGATTTACTGTCAAAGCCACACTTGGTGTGTCCCCTGGATATTTGCATACACATATTTTGGAAACAAAATGAGATGAAAGGAATGTCATGTCAGAAAAATCGACCGCAAGAGAAAAGCTGGTGGTTGTGCGGCTTCTAATAAAGTTCTCTACAAAGCCCTGAGGCTCACCAGTGTCATCAACAATCATATAAACAGGAAAGGACCCGGCTCTCAGACACGAGGAGCGCTGGAAACCCAGCCTGTCGCTTTGAACAGCCTTTGCTTTAAACAAACAATTTTATCTCATTTTACCTTTGTATCTAAGTCTGTTTTTATGAGTTGAACACATGAACTGTTCTCTAGAGTAGTGTCTGACTATTAATAACAATGCTCTATGTAAATAAACGGGACATCCTGGCTTCTGCAAGTCTTCCTCCTGTGGCTGAAGCTCATGCCCCCAGTCAAGACAATCGGAAAACCATTTGGTCTATAACATTTTTAATAGAGTGAACCTTTTAAAAACTGCCAAAAAACTTCTTGGCAGAAGGAAAGTTATGTTGGGGGAAAAAACGGGCTCTGTTACCACAGTTTGTATAAGTGTTTCCACACATTGCTGTATTTCAAACACATAGTGGACCTAAATGAGCTCTCGAGTATCGGACACATGCTCAACACATTTTCCTTCTATGGTGATTATAAAAGACAGAACACTTAACCTGACGGCAGAACAGGAGATGGAGATTGAGGAGGCTATATTTGTGCTTTTCTGAACTTTCATTTTTTAATCAGAAGGGTAATTGTGCATAAAAAGAAAATTTAAAAAACCTGACAGTCATTTTTTTTTTAAAGTTTCTACCACACTTGTGTCCTCTAAGCTCTCTGGATTTAAAGATTCGCTTTTATGGTCAATCTGGAGATGAAAATGACAAATGCCAAGATTCAGCCTCATAATTTTCATGTTCATTAAAATCCATCCCACCGCAATTTACAATGCGAATTTCTTGCCCAACCTCAGCTATGCAGAGAGGCCGGGCCAGGGAGTGAAGCAGCTCCAGGGCGCAACTGGCCATTACGTCCATCTCCTGCTCATTTGGAGGATCTGATCAATCGACTATCACAAGAGAGAAAAGGCAGATGTACATTTCGTTCCTTCCAGGAAGGAGCATAGGCCTGTGAGGCTGATTCCTGTCCTCTGTCATTACTTCGTTGTCATGCTGACAAGCCCTGATGCACATAGAATATTCCAGGAATTTGTTTCAGAGCTGGGCAGTGTGCTGGGGACAAGGAGGGAGGACAAAGCCTTCTTGGAAAGCATCGCTGTGTTCAGCTGCTTGAGCTGGAAGGAGCACACAGACCCGGGGAGCTGGCACCACATGGTGTGACAGCAAAGTTCCACTTTAATTCATCTCCTTTTTAAAGGTGAAAGGGTAAATTATGCTCATGAGACTTCATTCAAAAAGGCATGCCCTGAACGGAGTGGATCTGGGGAAGTCGTGTGGCCCAAACCCAGGCGTTAGTTTCACAAAATAGATGGACCGCTGCGCAATGCCAAAGACCCCTCTGTTTTGTTTTATTGTTTTTTGGGGGAAATGAATCATTTTTTGAGTCTCTATCTCTCATCTGATCAGTACAGTAACTTTTTGGGAGCTAGTCTGAATATTTATATTCATGAGGCAAGTACATCACTAATTTTTCTTTTCTCTGCAAGATTAAAAAAAAGGAAAAAGAAGAGAAAGAAAGAAGGAAGGAAGGAAGGAAGGAAGGAAGGAAGGAAGGAAGGAAGGAAGGAAGGAAGGAAGGAAGGAAGGAAGGAAGGAAGGAAGGAAGGAAAGAGAGAGCGAGAGAAAAGGAAGGAAGGAAGGAAAGAGAGAAAGAAAGAAAGAAAGAAAGAAAGAAAGAAAGAAAGAAAGAAAGAAAGAAAGAAAGAAAGAAAAAGAAAAGAAAGAAAGAAAGAAAGAAAGAAAGAAAGAAAGAAAGAAAGAAAGAAAGAAAGAAAGAAAGAGGGAGGGAGGGAGGGAGGGAGGGGGAGAGAGAGAAAGAAAGAAAGAAAGAAAGAAAGAAAGAAAGAAAGAAAGAAAGAAAGAAAGAAAGAAAGAAAGAAAGAAAGAAAGAAAGGAAGGAAGGAAGGAAGGAAGGAAGGAAGGAAGACAGGAAGGAAGACAGGAAGACAGGAAAGAAGATAGGAAGGAAGAAGAGGGGAGGGAGGGAAGATGGAAGGAAAGAAGGAAGAAAGAAAGAGGGAGGGAGGGAAGAAGGAAGGAAGGAAGGAAGGAAGGAAAGAAGAAGAGGGTAGGGAGGGAAGAAGGAAGAAAGGAAGGAGGAAGGAAGGAAGGAAGAAGGAAGGAAGGAAGGAAGGAAGGAAGGAAGAAGAGGGAGGGAGGAAAGGAGGAAGAAAGGAAGGAAGGAAAGAAGGAAGGAAGGAAGGAAGGAAGGAAGGAAGGAAGGAAGGAAGGAAGGAAGAAGAAAGAGGGAGGAAGGAAGGAAGGAAAGAAGGAAGGAAGGAGAGAAGAAAGAGGGAGGAAGGAAGGAAGGAAGGAAGGAAGGAAGGAGGAAGGAAGGAAGGAAGGAAGGAAGGAAGGAAGGAAGGAAGGAAGGAAGGAAGGAAGGAAGGAAGGAAGGAAGGAAGGAAGGAAGGAAGGAAGGAAGAAGGTCTGGCAAGCCGCCTTAGATATGGCGCTTGTGTTTTCCTAAGAATTAAGGTTGGGATTAGGACACTTTCAACACTTTACCACCTCTGCATGAGAATGGTCAGGGTGCCCCATTAACTCTGCTCTGTTAAAAGAGACAGGAATTGGCACAGAAAATATGTAAACCTGTCCCATTCCATGTTGATGGAATGGGAGAAGGGAACAGTAAACCTGATTTACTTATTTTTTACTTTCTATTGTAGCTCAGGAACAAAATTAGAAAAGTGTTGAAATGTATGGTTTTATCATACACTTATGGCACCTTCACCAAGACCCTCTACCCCATCCCTAAGTCTCGTCTAGTCCACCTCTTCCACCTATCCCCCCCCCCTGCTCGGTAATATCAGTTTTATGATCAAAGGTAAACTTGATTCAAATGTGAGGAGCAAGTATGAGTTCATAAAAAGAGCTTCCTTAAGTCAGTTCAGAAAAGAGTTCATATAAAGTGAGTTCAGAAGGAGATAACATGATGATTATGATCAGCTCTCCAGATCTTTATTTTTAAATTACATTCTGAAATGGTCAGGGACTAAAGTGCTAGTTGTTCAGGCTGGAGCACTTGCTTTGAATGCAGGAGGGCCTGGGTTTGATCCCCTGCCATTTCACGGTGCCCTGAGCACTACCAGTGGTACTTCCTGAGCATAGAGCTGGGAGGAGACTCCAGCACCTCTGGTAGGGCCCAAAACTACATTTAAAACTAACAATAATAAAAAAATGGAAGGAACCTAATAAAAGGCACAATTCAAGCGTAATCACATGAAACATGAGACAAACCCAAACTAAAGACGTCACACTCTTTTGGACTCTTTAGGCCTTCCTGCTTGTTCGCTTTTGTTTGGGGGGAGTGCTCAGGGATCACTTTGGAGGGCTCAAGGAAACCATGTGTGGTGATAGGGATGGAAGCCAGGTCAGCCATAGGCAAGGCAATGCCCTACCAGCTACACTTTCTCCAGCCCTCTGTAGATACTTTGAGGACATGTAAGACAGTAGCTCTGACACCTTCCTGTGGCTCAGGCTCTGCATATTAGTTGCTTCTATTAAACACCCAATCACCCAAGCATCTAATGAAAGAACATTTGGAAAGGAGAAACACTTATTTTTATTTATTTTTTTTTTGCTTTTTTGGGTCACACCTGGAGCTGCTCAGGGGTTACTCCCAGCTCTGCACTCAGGAATTACTCCTGGTGGTGCTCATATCATATGGGATGGTGGGGATCAAACTCTGGTCAGCCACGTGCAAAGCAAATGCCCTACCTGTTGTACAATTGCTCTGGTCCCGAAACACTTCTCAAGAGAATTTTTTCCTCAGTAACTTTCAGCAATTAATATGTGAGGCAAGATAACTGACAAAGGCATTAAACCATGTTTGGTTATTACCACTCAACGGTGGGATAACATACAGTGCCTGAAAGACACTAGTTCTAGATTGAACTCCATGAGACTTTCATATGGGATCTATTATGGTCAACACACCATGAACAGATAAGGAATTTATCCAGTTTCTTGGATGTTTGGTTTTGGTTTGGGCGTCACAACCAGTGGAGCACAGGAATTACTCCTCGCTCTGTGCTCAGGGGCTCAGAGGACCATATGAGGTGACGGGATTGAACCTAGGTAGGCCACATGCAAGGCAAGTGCCTTACCCGCTGTACTAACACTTGAGTTCTGGAGCTTATTCTACTTTTTAAAGAACTATACCAAATGGTCTAATTCAAATCCCAGCACTGCAGGCCATCAGCTGTGGTATGAGAAGGCTATTCAAAGTCCCTTACCCTGTATTTTCTCAGTTGCAAGATGAAAGTGAATGGGATGGGTTGACTGAATGATATAATTCATGTAAGTATTGGGCATAGCCTCCAGCACCTAATCTGTACTCCATAAGAAATATTACTCTTTATTAATGCATTATAATACAATTACCAATATATTCATTTTTGTATTGCCATTACTTAACACTGGGCCTTGAAGACATATGCTCTGCATTTAATAGATGTGTCTTGATGCATTAACAAAGAGAGAAATGCAGGAAATGGGACAGACATGGATATTTATAATAGGTGAATCACTGCTAAAGAGCCAGCTCAGCTACAGCTCATGTCAAAAATAGGGAAGAATTATTAGCAAATGAGGAATCACGATTCTGTGTGTAGTTCTATTGTGAAAAACAATTATTCTGTTGACTTCAAGAATGGTTGCACTAAAGACAAGCTTGAGACCATCATTCTGTATAAACACAAGGAGGGCTTGTGGGCTCCAGCTAGGAAAAGCAAGATATACTCAATTCACACTTCCATGTGAAAATCAAGCAAAACATGCTTTACTGCAAGGTGGTAATGAGAAAATAAATGGAGGAAACTTAAGTTTAAACAAACACATCATTACAGAAGATAAAAGGTGCATAAACATTGTTCCTGGTCATTGATCTAGTACTTCCCTTCTACATAGAGTCCCAACTTCTAACTTCTCATCTTCCCTCTGAGACAGACAAGGAGAGGAATGACTCAGAGACAACAAATCAGTATTTAGAGAAGGAAACAAAGAGAATGGAATGGAGCTCAGGAAACCAGTGTAAGTTAGTGAGGGAAATCTGAAAAGTAGAGAGGTGGGAGAAGTTGTCTAGAGATGCTTCCCCTCCAGTTTCCTGAATAGGCCTTGCTGCTCTGACTCAGACCTTTTTTTTTTCAGTTCCCCTCTCACTTTTTTTGTATTAATCTTCACCTACTCATTACTGGATAACTTTTTCTCTTAGGCTAAAGAACCTCCTTTTTAACCCTTCAATTTCCTTAACAGCTTTTAGCACATGGCATTGGGGGGAATCTCAGCTCTGGGCTCTTCCTCTTTGGTTTCCACCTTTCCTGGATATTACATCCACTCACAGTGTAGCTAAGTAGATAGAACACTGTGAAGTTGAGCAGGGCTATGTTGAATTCATTTTATTTTTTTGTAGTGCATTAGAGAGTTTACAAACTCTCTGAAGATCAGTGGGATATCATAGTGACTTAAATACCTAGCACTTAACATAATGCCCAGAATAAAAAGGGTTTCAATATTTTGTATCTTTTTAGAAATAAATGGAGAAACAAAAGGTGTGCAAACAAACCATAATATGCAAAAAGAGAGAGAGAGAGAGAGAGAGAGAGAGAGAGAGAGAGAGAGAGAGAGAGAGAGAGAGAATCTGCCACAGTGGCGGGTTGTGGGGGAGGGAATCATGGGACATTGGTGCTGGAAACTGCACTGGTGGAGGGATGGGTGCTGGAACACTGATGACTGTAACCCAATCATGAACTGCTTTATAACGGTCCATCACACGGTGATTCAATAAAAGAATAAATTAAATTAAAAGAGGTGTGCAAATATAATTTGAGGTCACTTATCAGTATCTTCCTTTGGTTGAACCTGACTCTTGCTTCTATTTGACATATTTTAGTTCATTTCTTGTACTTAGTCCATCCCAGTGTTTCTCTGTGATATACTTTTCCCCTCCTGATTTTTCCCCCCTCTTTTTAGATTTTTGATCATGGCAATGCTCAGGGCTTCTTCTGGATCTGTACTCAGGAATCACTCTTAGAGATTCTCAGGGGACCATATGGAATTTCAAGGATCAAACATGGGTAAGCTGTGTGCAAGCAAGGCCAATCCACTGTACTACGGCGCGCACCCCCTCCTTTTTCTTTTCTTTGCTTACCAAATTTCTCCCTAATTTTTATTTTTCTCCCATTTTTATTGAGGTATCATGGTTTATAATACTTTTAATGACAGCTTCATGGATATACAATTCCAGTACCACACCCAATTGTAGAGTGCCCATTTCTGTCCACTAAATCCCACCTACCATCATCCATTAAGCTAATATCTTTGGCTATTTGCTGCTCTCTTACTATGTATCTTTATCTTTACTATCTCTTTTAGAGATTCTGATTTGTGTTTTATGGTTTTTTTTTTGTTTTGGGGTCACAGCAGCCTTGTTCAGGGCTTACTCCTGGCTCTGTACTCAGGGGTCACTTCTGGTGGGAGTAGGACTAAGTGGCAATTAAGGAATTAAACCTGGCCATCTACATGCAACACAAGGGACTTTTCTTACTATCTTTCCAGTCCAGAGAGTCTGATTTTTGAATTGCCTTTTTTTTAATGCAGAAAAATTGGGAACTATTGCTTAGTTCCCATATATTTGAAGGATTTTTCCCATTGTTGTGATCAATTAATTTGTTTGTGGAAAAAAGGCTGCAAAGTTTAAGAAGAGAACTCCCAGGACGACCACCAACTGGGAACTCTTTGGCACCATTGCAGCAACATGGGACGATACCACCATTGACGACATCGATGAAGAATACAACCGACTGGTTCAGCACCTCCATGATTGTGCGAAGAATGCCGAGAGAGAGAAAGACACAAAAGGATGCTTATCTTCAGAAACTCTCGAGCTCATTCACCAAAATGGAAAGGCGCGAGCCTCAGGAGACCAATTGCTAACATCCAAGCTTGCTAAACGGTGCAGAGAAGTGATAAAAGAAGACCTCAAAGACAGAAGAGCAGAAATACTGGAAGATGCAACAGAAGCCGGGAAAAGCATTCGCACCGCCCGCCTGTCCTTCGCCAACTATAAGACCAAGATGACTGCCCTCCGATGCCCTGATGGATCTATCACATCTTTCAGAAAGGCAATGGAGAAGATTATCCAGGACTTCTACTCAAATCTCTTTGATAGCCACATCCACCTGCCAAATTCCACAGGATGGATATGTCACTCCCAACGTTCTCCCTTCTGAAATCCGACATGCCATTTTGTCGGTAAAGAAGGGAACATCACCAGGCCCAGACAAAGTCAGACCCGAACACCTGAAGAATCTGCCGCCGGTACTCATCAATACACTAGCTCGGCTCTTCACACGCTACCTGTCCAAATGCAAGGTACCCCCCAATGGAAAACCAGCCGGACAGTTCTACTGTTCAAGAAGGGAGACATTCACGACATCAGCAACTATTGCCCCATCTTCCTGTAGTCAGTCATCTACAAGCTGTTTACACGAGTCATCCTGAACAGGATTGGCAGAACACTAGATGAAGGACAACCATGCGAGCAAGCTGGCTTCCGGAAAGGATTCAGCACTATCGACCATATCCACACAGTAACCAAGCTCATTGAGGTTTGTAGGGAGTACAAGATGCTGCTCTGTCTCACGTTCATTGATTTACAGAAAGCCTTTGATTCTGTGGAGACTGAAGCAGTCATCGAAGCCCTAGCCAAACAGGGTGTTCAAACCCAATACATCAAGATCCTTCATGAGTTGTATTACGGATTCACCACCAGGATCTCACCATTCTACAAAGAAGTGATCATTGATGTCAAAAGAGGGGTTCGACAGGGTGATACCATTTCACCAAAACTCTTCAGCACCACCCTCGAGAACATCATGCGACAATTAGGATGGGAAGGAATGGGAGTGAAGATAGATGGTCGGCAACTACACCACCTCCGCTTTGCTGATGACATTGTTCTAATAACACCAAACATTAGCCAAGCGGCACAAATGCTGGCTGACTTCGACCGAGAACGTGGAAAGATAGGTCTACAGCTGAATCTAAAGAAAATTATGTTTATGAAAAATGAACTAGTTCCTGAGGCCCCATTCACTCTCAATGGAACAAACATCCCTGAATGCAGCAGTTATGTGTACCTAGGTCGAGAAGTCAACATGATGAATGACATAAAACCTGAGCTGCGCAAGAGGAAGAGAGCGGCATGGAATGCCTTCAAAGGCATCGAAGAAATAGCTAAAAGGACAAAGAACCTCCAGCTCCAGGCACATCTCTTTGACTCCACCATTCTCCCTGCATTAACATACGCTTCAGAGACCTGGGCCCTACGAAAGCAGGATGAGAATGCTATTCGGGTCTCCCAGAGAGGAATCGAAAGAGCTATGCTTGGAATATCGCGCCTCACTCAAGTGAGAGAAGGAATCGGAGTTCTGAACTCCGTCGCTATTCCATAATCAGGGACGCTGTCTCATTTGCCAAGGCATCAAAAAATCAGATGGGCTGGACATGTAATGCGATTTGGAGATGACCACTGGACTAGAGCCATTACCGACTGGATCCCACGGGATGTCAAAAGATCATGTGGCCGCCCACCTACAAGATGGTCAGACTTCCTTGTCAAGACCCTGAATGAATGGTTTGAGGCTCTTCATATTCCTGAATCAACCAGATGCCATTGGGCTACATTGGTACATGATAGGGTCCAATGGAAATGTTACTGGAGCCCGCTTGAGCAAATCGATGAATAACAGGATTCAAGTGATCAAGTGAAGTGATCAATTCTTAATTTTCTTTCTATTGAGTATTAAACAATAAATTATAGAAAAAGTATGTGCTTTCTTATAAAATGAACTTCCAGACCAGAGAGATAGTGTAGTAGGTAGGGCACTTGCCTTGCATGAATCCAACTTGGGTTCAATCCTCAATACCCATGTGGTCCCCCAAGCCCCACTAGGAGTGATCTCTGAGCATAGCGTGAGGAATAAGCCTTGAGCATACCTTATTTTTGGTTTGAGGTCACTCCTGGGACTGCTCAGGAACTATCTCAGCTCTTCGCTTAGAGGTTACTCCTGACAGTGCTCAAGGAGCCTCTGAGTGCTGTAGCTCAAACACTGCCTTCTGTATATAGAGCATGCATGTAGCCCACTAAGCTAACTTTCCAGCCCCCATGTTGTCACTTAGGAAGGTAAATGTGGGGACCGGAGTGATAGCAGAGCAGACAGGGAGCCTGCCTTGCAAGTGGCTGACAGGTTCAAACCTCAGCATCCCATGTGGTCCTTTGAGCACTGCCAGGAGGAATTCCTGAGTTTAGAGTCAGGAGTAACCTCTGATCATCTCTGGGTGTGGCCCAAAGCCCAAAAAATGATAATAATAATAATAATAATAATAATAATGTGTGCATGTTGAAGATAGAAGGAACTGGCTTAAGCAAAATGATGGAGAAATGAGAGTGATCACTAACAAGGAGGGACATTGCTCTTTAATACAGTGTAAGTGGAAGGCAGAGTTGAATTCTGAGACCACCATACTCATAAAGTAGGAAACGAGGTCAGCTGCCAGTATGAGCTGGGAAGGGATTTAGGAAGTTAGGAAGATCTCATTTACTTATTCGTTCATTTATTCCACAGATGTATTCACCTACTTATATATGATTTACCCCTCTTAATATTTTTTCAACTTTCTCCAAAGATTTCAAGTCTTTGATTACATGGCCCTAGCAGCAGGCTCATAGACCCACCCACTAGCCAACTGTAATCTGCTTTGACTCATTGTTCCAGACTATTGGCATCTTTTTGAATCCCAATTCTGTCAGTCAGTGCTGTTCCTTCCAACTTTGTGTCATTATTTGAGACTATGATTAGTACATGTCCCATGCTTTTTTATTAAGAACATTTATAAAAATGTGGAGTGGGGTAGCCCTAAGATTGCAGAATACCAAGTGAAATCTCTTTCCCTAGCAAGTGAACTTTTCAACAAGCTCCCTTTGGGTGACGTGCGCTTGCCTAGGCAGTATCTCTTCACCTCTTCCAACGGGAGGTCATGAAAGAGCTCATCAAATGCTTTGCTGAAGTCCAAATGCACCATGCTTAATACATTTCCCTCATCAAGCTGGCAAGTAAATGAATAATGCTGGCAAGTAAAATACAATTAGATTGACAAAACTTGTTTCTAGCAAACCTATGCCAAATGGCCATGATTTCTCTTTCCAAGTGCTAATAAACAAAATTCCTTAACTGACAGTTATAGATTCTTCCTGGTATTGACAGCAAGTTCACTGCTACACATTTTGCAATTTCTTATTCTTTCCATAAAGCAGACTTATATACGCTTGTTTTTAAACTTCTGGCATCCTTTTTTTCCCTTGGTTCTGCAGAAATCATCTTTCTTAAGGTAAAGATAACATTTGTAAGCTTTCTTTTGGGGTGTATTATCCTACAAGAGCAGGAAGATGTCCTGGGGAGGCATTTGCGGGAGGAATTACATGGGCTGTGGAGACAGAGCAGAAGCCGCTGAAGACAAAAGGTGACAAGATCCATTAAGGTCATTGGCTCTCTAAATGGGTAGTGTATTGTGTCTTGGACACACAAATTCTGTTTGCAATGGTAATTAATGACCCTCTCAAACAGAAGATTTCTGAAAAAAAATCAGCTTATAAACAGTTCTTGTCTTTCCCCACCCACATTGCTCATCTCTGTCATTAGTAACTTCAGAATACCAAAGGTTAGATCAACTAGCATTTAATATTGGACTTACCCACTTTCCCAAGCCTGGATAGTCATGTTCTGGATCAAAAAGATGCTGGTGCAACTGGAATTCTCGACTAAACTCTGCTGTGTCCGGGGTGTTTTCTAGACATCCATCATCTACTGCAAACAGCAAATGGTTTTTGAGGAATGGCCAAGGCATTCAATGTTACTCTGAGTTAATTTGTTGAAAACAACTGGACATAAAAAGGTCAAATTCTATTCACATAAGTCACCCTGAATCACTTTCTCTAGGGGATCAAGTCTGTGTAAATGAGGCTGATCATCCAGACCCCCAATCTACCTTATACCTGCAGCAGAGATTTCTTGGCTGCTCACCAAATCCACCTCCCTTCCCCCTTGTCACATAGCTAATAGCCCAACCTTGCTTTGCAATAGGTGGGGTTGTATGCCTGCACTTGGCATATCAGGTGGGGTTGTATGTGGCAAAATGAAATGTGGGAGGAAGTGGTGGATTCTATTTCTAGGTCTAGTTCAAAAACATGCTATAGGATCCTCGATTCCTTTCCTATACATCCCCCCACACCCTCTATCTCTGCTGGTCTTCTTGATACATGTTACTAACAAGAACAACTATGTATATCTCACATAATGAATAAAGATGATAGGTGTGGGTTGCTGAACCATCCACCCCTACCACACCTTCACCAACCTCTGGCAGGTTGTCTCTCACACAAGTGAGAGACAAACTTCTGTTGCATTGTCATTACATTTTATGACAGTGTTTGTTTAACTCAAATATTCCCAAACTTAGTTGTCAGACTACCCCCCTTTGCACAAAAAAAAATTAATTTCTCAGCACCCCCCCTCTAAATATACATCTTTAAGTGAACAAAGAGAAATCACCCCTGCAATTTCACCCAAATATACTACCATGCTCTGGAGCAATAGAAGGTGGTATCAATACTCTGGGCTACACTGATTTAGCTAGTATACTACATTTGACATGACTCACACTATCTTTGCTTTACTGAACCCTTTACAAACAATTTTAGTTTCTTGGAGAAAGTATACCTTAACCAAGAATAACAACAATCACTAGAGTTTTTTTTTTTTTGCTTTTTTGGGTCACACTCGGCGGTGCTCAGGGGTTTCTCCTGGCTCTGCGCTCAGGAATTACTCCTGGCAGTGCTCGGGGACCACATGGGATGCCCGGGATCGAACCTGGGTTAGCATAGGCCGGCTGCATGCAAGGCAAGCGCCCTACCCGCTGGGCTATCGCTCCGGCCCCAATCACTGGAGTTCTTGATGGTGTGTGTCTGCCGCAGTCATGGGGTAAGTTTGGAGTCAGGTACAAAAGAACTCAAGGTTGAAATCCTGGTTCATAAGTGGCAGATGGGTTTCACTCCTTGGGATAGTCACTCTAGTATGTCTATGTATTCATTCATAAGCGGGAAATAGTCAAGCACTTACCTTACAGTGAGAAATAGACATAATCACATACAGAGTATCTGGGATATAATAGGTTTTCTCTGTTGTTTCTCTTAACCCCTTCTTACCTTCTCCCTTTAAATGACAATATCTGGGCCAGAGAGATAGCAAAGGGGTTAAGGTGATTGTCTTGAATGCTTCACAGTGTTAACTCCTCCTAAGGCTAAAAACTAGTGCTGGATAACAAGGTCTATTTTTTTTCCTTTTTTCAGAATAATTCGTACCAATACCATATGGTTCATAAAGGCACAGATTATGTCTTCATTTATAGCTGAAGAGTTATAGGGAAGCAACGTGTCGTACTGTGGCTAAAACTAAACTCAGATATGTTGATTCACAACATGGTTCTGTTTCCATTCCCTATAATGGTGGTTCTCAAACCCTAGGAGGCACTGGCATTACATGGCAGGTTAAAATACAGGTGGATGATCTTAGCCACAGGGATTTCAATTCAATAAATCTGAGTTAGGGGCCTGGAATGTGCATTTCCAAGTGTCCAGGTAATGCTGATACAGCTGGTCCCAAGATGACACTTTAAGAATTACTGCACTATATTGTAGCTAATCAACTTTACTAAATCTTCATGGAAACTCTTCCCTCTCTAAGTTATAAACTGGTCTTTCTTCCTGCCCAAACAAAGTCTTACAAGCAAAGTAAATGTGGCTGAAATGATTGACTGTGTGTAGTGAGTCAGGTTTTCCTGCAATCCTAGGCCAGCCTCCTGACATTGGTATAGCCACATCCAACTTGAATGTTTTCGTTCCAAGATGAAGCTCTATGATCCATGCAAACGAGACACCTCACCCTAAATGATACATCAAATACCTTTCAGAAAGTCTCTTCTAGAAAGATCCTAAATTGGTCCCTTCGATAGCTCAGCTGGTAGAGCGGAGGACTGTAGAAAGATCCTAAATTGTGTTTAAGAAAATCCCAGAGGACAGTACTAACAAAATTTCCAGACCAAGGCAATGGTGGTTGCCTTACTGTCAAGGTAGATAAGCATACCCTCCTGAGTCAGATACCCTTGGGCTTGATTTTACTTTTCTCTTGTGTATTTAAATTTTTTGTCATTGAATCACTGTGCAATCACATTACAAAGCTTTTCATGTTTGGGTTTCAGTCACACAGTGCTCCAAACAGCCATCTCTTCACCAGTTCACATTCCCCACCACCAATGATGGACTTGAGTTTTATTTCAGCTATTTGCTACATGAATAACTCTGGAAAATTACTCAAAAAGCTTCAGTTTCTATATATGGAAATAAAGCAAATGAATACTATCATTGTTAAGGGGCGCAAAAGTTACTCTGGTTCTAGAAGTTAGAACAAGTCCAATGAAAGGGACAGAGGTACTGTTTACTAGTAACAAAGTGAATTATAATTAATATGACATTTAATGTCTTTAATTTACAGAGGAGGTGACAGGGATGCAAAGAAGTTCATTAGTATGTTCAAAGTCATATATCGTGACTGCAGTTTGAATTCAGATAGTCTGATTCTATTCCACTCCTTTTAAACACCAAGGTAAAAACACCATAAACCAATTTTACACCTTTACTATGCATTCTCTTTAGCCTTTAGAGGTAGTGAAATAGAAAGGGTACACAACTAGCCTTTTACGTTCCTGGTCTCTCCCTTTTGCATGCCAACTCCTGGCCTGGAAAGAAATTTTCAGTATTATTCTTAACTAGTTGTAAAATAGTTGAAGTACTGATTGCCAAAAAGAAGTAAGGAAATGAAATGGATAACCCTCAAACTCAAAACCAACCTGTTCCAGGTATACTAAAAGAGTCTGTAGGGGGTGGAGAGGGTGGGGGTAGGGGAGTGATAATACAGTGGGTCCCTGTACTATTCCAGTCAATACTTTAAAATGAAATTTGTTCCAGCTGCCAATCCAGGTTCAATCCCTAATACCCCATATGGTTCTCTAAGTCCTGCCAAGAATGTTCTATGAGCAGAGTCAGGAGTAAGCCCCCTGCGTACTGCATGGGTGTGGCCAAAAAAACAACTAAACACAAAAATAGATACTAAATGTGAGTACCATGTGTATCACAGAAGAAATAAAAACTCTCCCCTGTTTATTGAACAAGTAACAAGCGCAGAAAAGAACACCAATTCCCCCAAAGGAAGAAAGCCGAGAGATCAAGGGAATCCTATGTGGGTGTTGTTAAATGCCAGAACACTCTTAGGGGTTGTAGAATAAACTTCTCCTTTTCAGTCTACTTACAACAGCACAGGGGCTTCAATGAATAGAAACAGTGTTTATCAGTCTCTAATGTTCTTGGGAACACAAGGGCATGTGCATTACCTGTTTTTCCAACCGGACATGGATTTGGAGGGTCTGGGTAGCCCTGATCTTCACTGAAGTCCTTAGGAACGTTGTCACCAGTCAACTCAGCCACAATGTTTGGAATGTTGCCAAAAGGACCCAAGTGCTGTAGACCTTCATGAGCTCCTCCTACAGGGAATCAGGAGTTCATTTTTGTACGGTTAGTCATGTCAGTGGATAATTAAATAGGCATCCTATACCTGCAAGAGCACTGGGCCAGAGCAACAGTACAGTGGATTGGGTGCTTGCCATGCACACAGACAGCTTGGTTCAATTTCCAGTACCTCATACGGTCCCCTGCACTTCATCAAGAGAAATCGATGGGTTCACAGAGCCAGGAGTAAGTCCTGAGCACCTTTGGGTTAAGTCCAAAAAGCAAACAAACAAAATGCGCTGGTTCTGTTGTAGGAAAAAAAGAAAAGAAACCGAAGAGTCCCTGTCCTCTGGGAGTTAAGAAACATAACTATGGGAAACAGACTCACATATACACATTATATAGCTTTTCTCTGCCGGCCATGTTATATACATCCTGTAATAGTGTAAGAGAAGAGAGATGAGAGAGAGAGAGAGAGAGAGAGAGAGAGAGAGAGAGAGATAAAGTGCCTGTCATATAGCAGGCTGGGGTGGGGAGGGAATCAGGGGACATTGGTGGTGGGAAATGGGCACTGGTGGAGGGATGGGTGCTGGAACACTGTCGGAAACCCAAACATGAACATCTTTGTAATTGTATATCTCACAGTGGCATAATAAATATATATACATAAACATATGTGTGTATATAGATATATATAAAGAGATGCTGACATGCCTTGTGGAAACATAGAAAAGGAGTTTTATTTGGCTGATGGATGGGGAAGGGCTTCTGCGACTTGAGTTGCACTCACACAGATGGGTTAGGACTTTGGAAACTGGGTGTGGAGCTTGACTGTGTGGTGGGTGGAGGGGAGGAATAGAGGAGTTTGGCAACAAGGTAGCAGAAGAGACAGAATGATAGCACATACCCAACACATGAAGGCAAAATCTTACTATCTTCCTCTGTTCTAGCTCAACCACTTGAAACAGTGGAGTACTATTTCTCATCTGCATATTTTTAGAAGATAAATATTTGTTCATTTTTCACTTAATATTGGAAGCACATTGCATCTTTGCATGTGGCTACATGGTCTTTATTCTCACAAATGGCTGTGTCGTTTCTTCATCCGGTGATTCTACCACAACATATTAATCATTCCCCCATTGTGGAACAAATTCATGTTTCCCAATTTACTCTCAGGGTTTAATTTCTTCCATATTTTGAATTAATTCTCCCCATGATAGATTCCCAGAAGTCAAATTAATGGGTCAAAGGCTATGAACATTTTATGACATATTACAATGCCAAACTGCTTTGCAAAGAAGGGGGCACCAATTCATACAAGAGCAACAGAATAGGATACCATTTTTGCAACATCTTTACCAGCACCATGTTTTTACAAAAGTAATTTTTAATGTTTTCTTGGTAATTTAAAAGACACTTAGAAAAATGACTATTTTATTTTTAATTCTTTGATTGCTAGCTCAATCAAATGTTTCTCCATGTGTTTATTAACTAGTTTCAATTTTGCGGGTAAGTTGGTCTGTTTCTGCTCTTGCAATTTTAGTGTTTCTTCTAACAGTTGTATGAAAATTTTATATAAAAAGCTTATCCAGACTTTGTTACATTTCCTGTTTTTTTTTCTGTTTTTGTTCTTGGTCCACACCCTGCGGTGCTCAGGGCTCACTTCTGGCTTTGTGCTAAGGAACCATTCCAGGCAATGCTCAGGGGGACCATATGTAGTGACTTAATGTTCCAGGCAATGCTCAGGGGGAACATATATAGTAACTAAACTTAACTTTTTAATATGTAGTAAATTAACTTTTCACTTATATACAATGCACATAAATTTCTGAACTCTTTCTTGGAGTCTTAATATCTCATAGGTTTGGCGATCACTAAAGCAAAACACTTCTTGGGATGAATTAACTTCATTGGGATATGGATACTTCTCACTCTCAACACACAGTTACCCTGCACACTCTATAACTATAACTATAACTATAACTATAACTATAACTATAACTATAACTATAACTATAACTATAACAACTATATATAAACAGCAAGATCCGAATCAAAAAGGTGGGGGTGGAGACATCATTCAATAGGCAGGAGCACATTTTGCATGTAAGAGGCTCAGATTTGAGGGCTGGCTCCAGAGAGTCCCCTGAGCATTGCCGGGAGTGACCCTCAAGCACAGAGCTTGTCACAGCACAGCCCTTGAACACCACTAGGTACAGGCCCTTCCCTCACTACCACCACCCAAATCAAAAGGTGTCTTGCTTGGTTTGCATGAAATAGAACCTAGATCTAGGTAAAAATAACCACAAATTTACCTTCACAAGATGTTTGCCAAGGTGCAATGTTACTTGGATGGGACTCCCTTTTCTTCTGGATGAGCTCTGCCCTTTGATACTTGCTTTGCCTATCTGGTTTTGCTCTTTTGGCTGATCTGGCTCCCCTTAGCTTGACACATTTTCTTCCTTTTAAGTCCTAATGCATTCAGCAGAAATGTGACTTGCTCTGAATATACTGGGAATCATATTAGCTCTTTGAAATGCCTACATCACTCTGTCTTCATTTGTTCTATTTGATGACAGTCTGTTCCAAATTCCTCTGGCCTTCATATACAGACCACACTAAATGGCTGAGTAGTTTTGTTTACATTTGTTTTTATTGTTTGGGAGAGGAGTAAGTAGCCTGCAAAATTTCTGCATTCCAGGCGGATTATTTTTTAGTATTTTTATATGTGAACAAAACAGACTCAAAAAATAAGGTGCATTTTCTTTATTTGATTTTTGCTTTCACATTTTGATGCTATGTTAATGGATATGTGCAAGGGTATAAAAGTAAATAATTCATTTTTCACGATTGTTAATTAGCAATTAAGTAAAGAATTTACTGACAAATGCTATTTTGATTCAGGGTTTTTTCCATTAGCATTGCCGCTCTCATTCTATTGTTTACGCCTGGTACATCTTTGGTCATACATTATTTTCAACCTTTCTGATTCCTCCTGATGGTTTGTCCAATTCTGATCGTAACAACTGCTTCCAGAGATCTCCTGGCGATACAAGTGTGTTACCCTCACTACCCCCAAACCTGCAAAAGGCTACACACATAGAGCAGTGCACTTGATATTGATGTATTTGAATCTTTCATTATATTGATGTGATAGCCCCACTGAGCTTGCTGTTATAGGGCTCAATATTTGGTGTGTCAATACATGTCTCAACTTTTGAAAGCACCCTAGACTAAGTGCCAGGAATTGTCCAACTTGGCTTAAGGGAGAATGCATGTCTTAATGCTCCATTAGTAATTAATGAAGGAAGCAAACACAGTTTCCTTTATGGAAAGGCTGCCAAGGTTCTGTTTACCTCTGTGCACCAGTGCCATGAAAATGAATACAGCACTTGTGATGAAGCAACAGATGTTTAGCACCCAGGCAGACACATCCTAACACAGGCTCTTTTCAAATTATACTTAATGACATCCAATCAAGAAACATTTGCTGAGGGCCAGGGATGTGGCTCAGCAGTAAAGTATGAGTCTTGCATGTGTGAGGCCCTGGGTTCTATCCTCCGCACCATTGAAAAAAAAACACAACACAACAAAAAAGAAACATTCACTGAGATAGGAACTGCAGGAGATATAAGGGGGAGGGGAAGAAAAGCTCTTGCTCTCTAGTAATTTGAATTGTATAGACAAGTAACCACATGGGGAAAACAATTACAAAATTAAATGGCTGAGTGTACAAGCAAATAAATGCTAGCTATCTGGTTTGTTATGATGCTAAAATTATGCCTATCTATTGCACCTAAAACTAAGTCAGCCAAGATACTATGATGCAGAGGTGCTATTACACACATTCCACTTCTCCCTTACCTTCTTTTTGTGGTTGGAACACTGTATGACTGAAACCCAAATATGAACACTTTATAACTTATGTCCCACGGTGGTATAATAAAAATTTTATTTATTTATTTATTTATTTATTTATTTATTTTTTGCTTTTTTGGGTCACACCCGGCGATGCTCAGGGGTTTGTCCTGGCTCTTCACTCAGGAATTACTCCTGGCGGTGCTCGGGGGACCATATGGGATGCCGGGGATCGAACCAGGGCCGGCATGGGCCGGCCACGTGCAAGGCAAATGCCCTACCTGCTGGGCTATCACTCCGGCCCCAGCATTATTAAAATATAATTAACATATAATATAACTCCAGCCCCTAAATTTTTTTTTAAAAAAATGAGTCCCTATGGGATGTCAGTGATTGAACCTGGGTAGGCCGTGTGCAAGGCAAACACCCTACCCACTAAGCTATAGCTCCAGCCCCATTTACTGAGGTTTATAGTTTGAAAATATGATGGAAACTCAGGGGTAAATAATTTTGCATTAAGTAACTCACAACTGTACTGCCTGACCATCTTTTTGTGCATGTACAAGAGATCCCTGGCATAAACGTACACAAAAGGCTTGTAAGAAGGAGAAAAACAATCCCTCATTTGGAAATACAAAAGCCCAGGGCCAGCAAGTATAGCAAGTAATTCAACAGTCTCTGACCAGAAAATAATAAACTGAAGATTCAAGATCGGAAAAATGTGCTTGAATTACCTTCAAATTCTCAAACTGAATTTTTTTCACATATATTACAAGTTATAAAATTAATCTTTTATAATGAGTCCTTATTTGTCATAAATTACTGTGCATAATTCTTATGAATTTTTCAAATAAAATACTTCAAAAAAATGAGTCCCATGGATATGTTCCTCAATATAAATTACCATGGACTAGAGTACAAATGATGTGGAGATTCAACAAACAGGGGTTACCCATGGAAGAGTAACATGGGCATTGCAGCCTGAAAGGCAAATCCATCCTTACAGATGGCAAAGGAAAAACACAACTGAAGTGATGGTACAGAAATCAGTGTAAGCATGGAATGCCTGAGCATAAATGATGAGCACTGTTGGGAAGGGGAGGAGTCAGGGGAGAAGACCAGTAGAAAGCAGAAAAGTATGAATTGGTAGAGCAATAAATAAAAGTCAGAGCTTTCTGAGCAGCAGAGAAATGCTATAATTGGATGTTGTGGAGCCAGGGATATGGCTTAAGTGGTAGAGCACATGTCTAGCATATTCAAGACCCTGGGTTTAATCTCGGGCACTGCATGCCACCACCTGCCCCCAGCACCACTGTTGCTTGGAGTAGCTCCACCCTACCCCCAGCATGACTAGGTGTGGCCCCTATAAAAAATAATTGGATGTTGTGTTGAACATTAAATTAGCAAGAACTTAAAGCCTTTGTTTCTACCCAGGGATGAATTTCAGAATCAGTGATAAAATTATTTTAAATTTCAACCTTTCCTATTGCTGATCCACTAGATCCAAGGATCCTTCTGAAAACAAATACACACTAAATACAAATTAACATCAAATACAAAGACACATTAAAAAGTCCTTCACAGATATAAAAAATATTATGAAACTAATATCCAAAGCCTGTAAAAACAAGGGTCAGGAGGACTTGTCAATGGTTGGAATCTACCAAGTGTGTGGGGGACAGAAGTTAAGTAAGACAGAGAAGGGACCAGTTTGCCAACAATAGATGGAATGGTAAGGCTAGACTAGAACTGAGGATTGAAACTAGGTAAAGGGATATACCTGATAACCCCTCAGTGTATATATTGCAAACCACAATGTGCAAAAGGAGAGAGAGAGAGAGAGAGAGAGAGAGAGAGAGAGAGAGAGAGAGAGAGTGCCTGCCATAGAGGTAGGCGAGGGGTGGGTGGAAGGGAAACTGGAACACTGGTGGTGGGAAATGTGCACTGGTGGAGGGATGGGTGTTGGAACACTGTATGACTTAAACCCAATTATGAACATTTGTAATTGTCTATCTCACAGTGATAGAATAAATTTTTAAAAAATTTTGAAAACCTAGTCCACTGTAAAATAACACTATGCCATTTCACAGATACTGTATCTTATAGTAACAATTCAACTAATTTCTTCCTCCTGTCTCTGTACCACTGCTGTCTTTAATTTGACTTATAGACAAGAATATGTATTATAAGATCTATATAAATATAGATCTTACTTATTAAGACAATTAAGTATCATACTTTAGTTCTTTCTCGGGTAAGAGAAAGATACCATAATGATGGTATCTTTATGGATACGACCTGCCACTCCATGAGGGCCTCCATTTTCCACATCCGGACTTCCCCCTCGTCAGCACTCCACCCAGCAGACCAGCCTATCACAGCCCGGCTCATCGAGATGCACCCTGCAGCAGTCTTTTTTTAATCCGGCCAGAGCCTCACAACAAGCCAGTCGATCCCGACTCTTTGACGGCCTCCATTTTCCACATCCGGACTTACCTCTCATCAGAACTCCACCCTGCAGACCAACCTATCACAGCCTGGCTCACGTGGCCCTATGCGCCCACGCGGTTCATCAATAAATGCTGGATATTGAGAGACTACAAGAGTATGCTACCAGCACGGCAGAGCCTGGCAAGCTACCCGTGTCGTATTTGATATGCCAAATACCAGTAACAGTTATAGACCTCATTCCCACGACCTGATGGAATGGTTTGAGGCTCGTTATGTTCCTGGAGCAATCAGGTGCCCTTGGGCTCTACTTGCATAAGACAGGTCATATTGAGATGTTACTGGTGCTCGCTCGAGCAAATCGATGATGAACGGGAAGACAGCGTGATACAGTGATGTACATATTATGATACCAATATCCAAGGTCAGGCGAAACATGGAACAGGAGGTCTTGTCAAAGGTGGAAATTATCACAAACGTGTGGGAATCAGAGGTTAGGTAAGACAGAGAATGGAACAGTGTGCTAATAATTGTCGAAAGTGCTGATACCAACCTAGAACTGAGCATTAAATACAGACAAAAAGATACACATGACAACCTCTTAATGTATGTATTGTAATCCACAATGTGGAAGGGAAGGAAGAGAGAAAGAGAGAAGAGAGAGAGAAAGAAATTAAGAAACCTGTCACAGGGGCCAGAGTGATAGCCCAGCGGGTAGGGCGTTTGCCTTGCACCGCGGCCGGCCCATGCAGGCCCGGTTCGACCCAAAAAAAAAGCAAAAAAAAAAAAAAAAAAAAAGAAACCTGCCACAGAGGCAGGCTAGGGAGGGTAGGGAATCGGGGACATTGGTGGTGGGAAATGGGCACTGGTGGAGGGATGGGTGCTGGAACACTGTATGACCGAAACTCAAATATGAACATCTTATGAACATCTTCGTAACTGTATATCTCATGGTGGTATAATAAAATATTAAAAAAGAATATGTATTATAAGATCTAGATACACATAAACACTGTATGATACATTATCAAATATATTGTTAGTAAACTTTTTTGAACAAATTGTCATACTAGATAACTAAGAAAATAAAGTTTCTATTTCATCTTTTTTTAAAAAAGTCCTCAGTGGGGCCAGAGATAAGAGTACAGTGGGTAAGGCCTTGCTTGCTGCCGACTCAGTTCAATCCTCGGTGGCCCACATGGTTCCCTGAGCTCTGACAGGAGTGACTCCTGAGTTCAGAGCCAGGAGTAAGTCCCTGAGCATCACCAGGTATGGCCCCAAACAAACAAACAAACAAAAAGGAGACTTACTAGGCAGGAGATTCAGTACAGAATATAAGGCACTTGCCTTGCGTGTGACCCGATCCTGCTTAGATTCCCAGGCTACATATGGTCCCCGGAATATTGCCAGGAATGACCTCTGAGCAGAGCCAGGAACAATTCTTGAGTACCACTGGGTGTGATTCAAGCTTCTGGGTCCTCACAAATAATACCTCAGAGCTGGAGAAACAACTCACTGGTGTGAGAGCATATTTTGCATGCAGAAGACCTGGATCCACTCCCCAGAACCATATGGTTCCACATGCACTGCCAGAAGCAACCCTAAGCATAGAACAGGGAGTGCCCAGGAGCACCAGTTGGTGTGCCTACCTAGATTCCTCCCAGCACAAAAGGCCTACTGTAAGGCTATATCTGATTTCTGAAAATCAGAGAATAGGGGCTAGAGTGGTCTCAAAGAAATGAGATTTCAAGCTGTGCATAAGGGGGATATAAATCGACTCCAAGAGGTTTCCTGTGTCAGAGGTCTGATTTGGAAAAATACACTGTTTCATTAAAGGCATGATCTTTATTACGGTTTTAAGTTATTTCAGGGAATAAATTCTAAATTGTGATGATGCTTTATTAATCCTCTCTGTCTGTCTGTCTGTCTGCCTCTCTCTCCTCTCTCTCTCTCTCTCTCTCTCTCTCTCTCTCTCTCTCTCTCTCTCTGTTGCTGGGCTAGACCCTGCAGTGTACAGGGCTTACTCCTGGCTCTAGGCTCAGTGTTCAGGGATCACTCCTGGCAGGGCATATAGGGTAGGGGCGTAGCCAGGATTAAACCTAGATAGGCTGAATACAATGCAAGAAGCCTACCTATGTACTGCCTCTCTCTCGCCCTACTTATTTATTTCTGTCAGAGACACAGTACTTCATATCGCTGGAATAATCAGAAAATATTTCATTCGAGCCAAATAAGTTCTAAGTACAGTTTCATATAAACTTTGTATGCGTTATATAGTAAAACTGGTTTTATGCAGCTGTTTCATTCCTAAGTGAGCTATTGGTAGGCTTTCCTTACATTCTTATGTCAGTGAGGTACCAGTCAGTGATAATGTTTAGAAGCAAGAGAAGCAGAGTAAGGAGTAGGCCAAGGAGCTCGAGTTAGTCTTATCTAGGTAGGACACTTCCGTTTCTCTCTAGGCTTATGCTGAAGCCCTACGTAAAAATATATTGAGTTTCCCCCTCATCTTAGGACAGTTTTTACAGCTTTCCACTTTGTATGTGTGTGCTTAAATTCACTCTCCTCTGCATTATCATTTTTTGGTTGGAGGTTCAGCTGATTTGTTTGATTGTGTTCATTTCAGTTGGGTATGTGGTCAACCTCAGCCTCATTCTTTGTCACTCACCCATGGACCTGTCTGTGGTCTTTCTGGGACAAGTGGCCAGGGTCTAGTGCCACAAAGGGCCAAAACAAATAGTGGTGTAGGGAATTATTATAGTAGTGAACTTAATGTACTATGTATAGGTGTTGCTTTATAATAATGATACACACCTGAGAATGATGTAATGTTAGAAATGAAGCTTATTAATGTTAAAAATTTATTTAGTTCAACAAAAATATGATTTTTAGCTTCAAACACATTTTCTGCTTGAGATATTGAAGATCACTTTCTAGTATTTATGAAATGAAAATATGAAAAACTAAATACTTGCTGATAAAATTTTTTTTCCTGACTCTAGGTAGTCACGGCCCTTCTGTGTCATTGGTTGGTTTTATGGTTGTCCAGTTGTAGAGTAAATCAACTGGTTTTACATTTTAATGTCAGTTGACTCTCTAAACTTTGTGCATGGAAAAATATCTGATCCGTTGTGAGTTAAATTCTGTTCATAAGAGAGGTCTAATTTCATTATTTTGCATGTGGCTATGCAACTTTTCCAAAATCATTTGCGAAACAGGTTTCCTTTCTTCACTCTGTGCCATTAGCTCCTTTGTCATAAATTAATTATCCATCAATGTGAGGGTTCAGATTTTGATCCAAATTCATGAAACACATAGAAGATAATACAGGTAAGACACTCCTTCATATTGGCTGCAAGAATGTGTTTGCAGATTTAATTCCATTTGCATGAAAAATAAAAGCAAAAATAAACAAATGGGATCACATCAAACTAAAAAGTCTCTGAACTATAAGATTATTACTAGAGTAAAAAACACATGCTATTAGAATTTTAGAAAATAGTTGCACACTAAAGAGAGGGCTAATATCTAAGTTATACAAAGCACCAGCAAGACTCCACAACAAAACAAAACATCAAAAAGATGGAGAGAACTGAACAGATGTTTCTTTAAAGAAGACACACAAATGGACATCAGGCACATGAGAAAAATGCTTAGCATCACTTATTGTTAAGGAAATGTAGGTCAAGATGACAATGAGATGTCATTTCACTCCTTTAAGAATGGCTTGTGTGGGGCCGGAAAGATAGCCCAGCGGGTAGGGTGTTTGCCTTGCACGTGGCTGGCCCATGCTGGCCCGGGTTTGATCACCAGCATCCCATATGGTCCCCCGAGCACCGCCAGGAGTAATTCCTGAGTGCAGAACCAGGAGTAACCCCTGAGCATCGCCGGGTGTGACCCAAAAAGCAAAAAAAAAAAAAAAAAAAGAATGGCTTGTGTAAGAAGGACCAAGAACAATAAGCACTGTGGAGATGGAGAGATAAAGGAACCCTCATTCACTGCTGGTCAGAATGTAAACTGGCTTGGCCTCTATGAAGAAAACAGTAAGAGAGTTCTGAAAAAGCGAAATTAGCCAGAAGGAGAGAGACAGACACAGAATGACTGCATTTATCTGCATAACATAAATATATATGTACATATTAAGATACCAATATCCAAGGTCAAGTGAAACATATATCAGGAGGTCTTGTCAAAGGTGGAAATTATCACAAACGTGTGGGAGTCAGAGGCTAGGTAAGACAGAAAATGGAACAGGGTGCTAACAATTGTCGAGGGTACTAATGCCAACCTAGAACTGAGCATTAAATAGAGGCAAAAAGATACACATGACAACCCTTTATTGTATGTTCTGTAATCCATAGTCTGGAGGGAAGGAAAAGAGAAAGAGAGAGAAAGGGAAAGAAATAAAGAACCTGCCATGGAGGAGGGCTGGGGGAGGGGGAGGGAGCCGGGACGTTGGTGGTGGGAGATGGGCACCGGTGGAGGGATGGGTGCTGGAACACTGTATGACCAAAACCCAAATATGAACTTTTTAATTGTATATCTTTGTAATTGTAAAAATAAAAAATTAAAAAAAATAAAACTACTATACAACTTAAGAATTCCGTTCCTACCTGCCTGTCCAAAGAATAACAACAAAAATAACACAAACTGAAATATGCACTCACCCTTTGTTCTCGAAGCTCTATTTACAACTGCCCCCACTCTAAACTGTGCCTCCATGTTCCCCAGAAGGGAACCCCAGCATCTTTCTCATGCACATGGATCCTCTGGGGAAAGGCAGCCAAATCCCTCCCCTAGAAGGTAAATGCTCTCAGGACAGGTGAATCCTGAAGGGTGCCAAGGGCACTATGCCCAGAAGCAAGAGCCCCTTCTCTGGAGTAGATGAGCAGATTGTGTGTGCTTCTGCTTACTTTTTTTTCTTTTTTGGGTCACACCTGGCAATGCTCAGTTGTTCCTCCTGGCTCTGCACTCAGAAATTTACTCAGAAGTTACTCCTGGCAGTGCTCGGGGTAGCACATGGGATGCCAAGGATTGAACCCGGGACACCTCCATACAAAGCAAACACTCGACCCGCTTGTTCTGTTGCTCTGGCTCTGCTTATATATTTATAGAGTTTTCGTCCTCCCCTGCCTTCTCCTCTTCTGGGGCTGCTGTGAGGTCCAGGGTCACACATGCTTGGCTGTGCACCTGACCTCTTGTTTGTGGTGCTCACACACTTGGCCACTGTGCTTGCCGGAGGGGTGCACTCATTTTAGTCTGTGCTGTTTACAGGGAATGCAGTGCTCATCTGAGACCATACCCTTTATTGGCAGCATCCTGGGGAGCAAACTCTAGGTCTCCTGCTGGCAAAGCAGGTGCTTTTAGCTACTGAGCCAGCAGGATTGGTCAACAATGGAGAAAGTAGCACTTAGGGTATAGTACAGCAGTTAGGACTTGCCTTGCATTCAACCGACCCAGGTTTGATCCTTGGCATATGGTCCCTGAGGCCCCTGAGCACAGAGATAGGAATACGTCCTGAGCACTCCCAGGTGTGGCCCCCAAAACCAAAATAAATAAATAAACAAACAAATAAATAAATAAATAGGTGGACAGCACCACCACCAGAACCCTTCGCGATATTTTGGCTTCAATAATTCAGAGTATTTATATACCCTCCTCAGAGAGGTGAGCAAGATAAGAATTTGTACTCTTGGGTAGAAAGCAGATTGCAGAGCCCCACAGCAAGTTGGTGCAGTTTGGAGCATGGGATCCTGACTCTGCTGCTCACTGTTCCACAACAGCACCCAGAGGGGCCCCTTAGTCTTTGAAGCTCATCCTTACCCACTCTTCCTCTAGCTCTAGCTCCACAGCAATGGTTGGCAACAGGACTTGTCAGAACAGCAAGGGCCTCTCCACACTTTCTAGCTCACCCAAGGGGCCAATATGTTAGTGGCAAGGGGAGTCAATGTCCCCTGATCACCAGTAGAAAGATGCTGACCTGAGAAGTCAACCACAGCCCCCATTTCTGCAGCTTTCCCCCCAAGTCTGAACTCTGGCTTCATTCCACAAGACTGAGCACAAGCAGACACGGGCCCTGCCCTGGACTCCGCCTCGCAGTTTGATGACATTCTGACAAGCTGGCAGCCATTGGTCTCATCCAGGCCCCCCACGCCTACCCAGGGCCCCCAACCGAACATCAAAACTGGGCAATAAAGTAGAATTTGGCGGGGGTTGGGGGGGGCAGCCAGTGCCAAGGAGCCAGTCACCCAACTCATAAAAAGCGGGTTCCGTGAGTCGACTCTGGCAGGGGGCGGGCACACTGTCCTGAATGCCAGCCATTCAGCGGGAGGGAAGGGATCCAGCAGTTTTCACTTATGTGACCACAAACAGCAGGCGCTAAAAATATACTGCGGTCTGGGTCTTTATTCTGCCAGCACATCTCCAGCCATCGTTTAAAAAGCAACGACTGGTTTTTCTTTTATTAACGCTCCAGTAGTCAGTCCCTGTTAGATAGACACTTGGCTTTTCCTGGGGATGACTCCTCCTTGCCACCCCCACCCCCAGACTTGGAGACAATACAAAGTCACAAGGACAGAGCACCCAAGGGAAGGAGGAGAACGAGTGAAGAGGGAAAGCAAAGTGGGGTGAGGGAGGTGTCTGATATTAGGGCTCAGAGGCCACAGAGCAAGGGTGGAAAGGGGATCCGCTGGTCTCCAGGAGACCTTGAGGACCTCAGTGTCCTAAGCGTGTCCACAGAGCCTGGCTGAGAACATCTGCTCTGTGCCACGTTCTGTTTTTTTTCCATGACTTGTGGAAAACACATAAGCTTTCACAAAAAGTGCCATCACTTCTCAGAGGACTTAGGACTGATCAGTCACCTTCTGTACCATGCAGGCCATGGGGTTCTCCTTAGTCCGGCACTCGGCCATCCCACTTCACTGGAGCACAGAGACAGAAGCAAGGAGACAGGGCTGGAGAGAGTCAGGCCAATTTTCTTTTCTAAAGGGGTCGGGGGACGAGATAACTGAAGAAATAGCCTGCAAATTAGACTTCTGGTGGTGAACATAAGGCACATATATAGACACTGTTTCATAATGCTGTACTCCAGAAACCTGTGTGAGGTTAAAACTGATGTTATTTCAATAAAAATTAATCAAATAAACCATCCGACAGAGAGAAATGGGCGTGGGAGAGAGTACGAGGGCTAACGCACCTGCTTCACATGTGGCCAACCCTGGTTCAATCCACATAGTCCCGGTGTGGCCCTGGAGGCCCTCAAGCACTGCTGCCGCGGCCCAGTGATGCTCAGGCTGATTTCTAGCTCTGCGCTCAAGGTGCATTCCTGGCAGGGCTCGGCCCCTATGTGATGCTGGGGATCAAACCCAGGTAGGCTGGGTGCAAGACAAGCACATTACCCACTATACTATCTCCCAGCCCAGCATTTCCCTTTTTTTTTCTTTTTTGGGTCACACTCAGCGATGCTCAGTGGTTACTCCTGGCTCTGTACACAGGAATTACTCCTGGTGGTGCTCGGGGACCATATGGGATACCGAGGATCGATCCCAGGCCGGCATGGGCCGGCTGCGAGCAAGGCAAATGCCCTACCCACTGGGCTATCGCTCTGGTCCAGCATTTCACATTTTTAACATGTCTAATATCCAGGTTTCTGCTTCCTGCAAGCCAAACAGTTTCAATGAGCTTAAAGGAAAGAAATGAAAATAATTAAGAACAGTTTCTGGGGGCTGGAAAGATAGTCCAGGGGTTAATATACTTGCTTTGCATGCAGTCACCTGCAGTCTGAATTCCCCCAGCACCACATATGTTTCCACAGGCACCAGCAGGAGTGACCCCTGAGCACAGAACAAGGCATAAGCCCGGCACACCACTGGGTGTGGCCTACGCCCTACCAAAAAAGTAATTATTGTGTCTTAGGACACAATCAACTCTGTGTCCCTAAGACCTACATTTTGTCTCAATTCCTGGTGAGAAATGACAGCCCCAAAATCGTTATGAAAAAAAAAAAAACACCTCATTTTTTTTTTTAATTTGCTGAGCACTAAGAGAAAAGGGAGTGTTGTTTTTACCAAGAAACTTTTTCCCTTTCCACAGTCAGCACCCTGAATTCATGTTTTCCCACACACCTGATAACATTCCAATTGCTTTGGATCTGATTTCCTCTCTTTAACTTGGGGGCAATTTTCTTGCAGGAGCATCAAGCAAGCGAGTACATATACAATGCTTAGCTCAGTGCCTGCCATGTGTGTAGGAAACACTTGATAAAGCTTGTTGTTTTTTGTCATTCAACTGACTTTTCCTAATAAGCACAATGAACTTTTCTTCCTAGTGACAACAATTCTGGATTTGGGGCTGTGAGCCACTGAGACTAACAGCTGAGCTGTTTATCACTGACTCCCTCTCAACTGAATGTGAACTCGTAAGTGAATCCTTGGACTCACCTGACTCATCCCTCTTGTTTTAGGACAGGTCAGCTCCCCATCCAGGCACCACAATCTCTTCTCAAGGATTTGCCACTGAATTTTAGCAGACCAAGACACAGAATTGATATAAATACTTATTTTAGTGGAAGAGCCTAGGAGTGCCACAGAGAAATGATCTTATCTGAGGATGAAAACATGGGCCTGATCATTTATACCTAGAGCTGGGAGGAGATGGTCTCTACTCTCCTCCCTCACCAACAGAATTTGGTTTATGCTGTTTATCGTGGTGAGGGCTTATGTTGCAATATCCTTATTCTCTTCACCCAGGGCAAGTGACCCCAAAGCACACAGCCTTGAGTAATTGAGAAAAACAAAGGAATGATTCTATCTGTGCTGAATTGGCTTATTCATTGATTTGCTGCAGGGCAGGGTGGTGGTGGGGTGGGGAGGGGGTGCTGGTCCAGGCTGTGGTTGGATAGAGGGGATTCTATCGCTCAGAGCTAGAGTCTGCTCATTCGGGAACTTCACTTCAGTCTGCATCATGGTGAGACTGGCACCCAGCACATCCCTGGCACCGTTCTACATGTGCAGGAGAGACTCAATGGCATTGAGTGAGCCTGCTGTCCGATAAGGAAAATGAAACACATTGTTCAGATATTTTGTCTTGAAAGGCAATTGTTTTCATTCCTTTTATTTTCTCCCTCTTATATGAGGATCTAAAACACTCCAGTTCCTTGGGGTCCAAGGCAACATTATCATCCTGGATGGGAAACACGCAAACAGCCAAACACTGAAGGCAAGAACTTTAAGCGTCCTTGCATTTGTAGCTTTCACATCTACATATGGTCCCAATTTAAGATCACAAGCAGAGTTGTTTATTTTAGAAAAGCCTTTTAGTTCACTTTTAAGGTATTTTGCTTAGGCACTGCTTGCTTTTCAAAAGGAGAAAATGTGCATTTTTTTTCCCAAGTGGTGTTTGTTTTGGCTGTTTACTCATTTGCAAAAGTTCAAATTGTATTCATGAATTTAACTAATTTTCCTGCAGCTCCACCCCTCCCCAGCAGTACACACACACACACACACACACACACACACACACACACACACACACACACACACACACACACACCTCTATACCTACCTACCTTTAATAAACTAAATACATTAATTTGAAAATGAAGAGCACTGAAGAGAGCTATGATTTGTGTAGGCTTTAAGGGAAAGTTGTTTTAATAAGTAGTTTGCAGGCACAATTTCTGGCCCCTTCCCATACTTGTATTCGTTGTATGAAATGACACTGTTGTTGTTGTTTGTTTTGTTTTGGGGGCCACACCCAGATTAACTAGAAGCTAATCCTGGCTCTGCACTCAGGAATCACTCCTGGTAGTGCTTAGGAGACCCTCTGGGATGCTGGGGGTTGAACCCAGGTCAGCCATGTGCAAGGCAAGTGCTTACCCACCGTTCTATCTCTCTGGCTCTTTAAATGAAGTTTTAATTCAGCAATTTGTTTGGAAGACAAATATGTTTCCATAAGAAGATTAATGATCACTTTGAGTCCTCCAAAACCTTTATTCTTGATTCATACTGAAATGACATGATTGGGAGAGCAGATACAGCATGAAGTAGGGAATCTAATATTATTAAGATGAAAACAAGACTTGACAATGAAGTTGTGGTGGCAGTTAGGATTAGATGAGGACATGGTTAGGGGGTGAAAGAAGTTAAATATTAGATATAACCCCTGTTTCTATCTACAGTCCATCTGAGTTCAATGTGTGTGTGTGTGTGTGTGTGTGTGTGTGGAGGGGGGGTTACTCTAGGGCAGGCACTTTAACCCTGTACTACCATCTCTCCCTCCCTGGACCCAGTTCCTTAGCAATCTAAGCTGTACCTTTGTTTCTCAAACGTCACTGACACCTGGCATCCTTTGTCCATAGTTGGGATCATAGCTTATTCTCAAAGACGTGAGTACCCTGTGCAACACTCCTTTAGGGAAGTTTCTATGCACAAGGTGATGAGCATGAAGGTGCATGTGGAACTCTAATCATGTAAAATATATTTGTGCCCTAGAAAACTTCTGGGATGATCATTTTCATTTACCAACTTCAAGATCTGGTAGATAGCAAAAAAAAAAAAGGTTGGAGCATATACTTGGACTACAGAGAACCCACGTTTTATTCTGGTACCTCCACAATGCCTCAAGCATTACCACAATGTGTCTCTGGGGCCCCTGCACTGCTGGGCCTAGTAGCACTGGGCCAAGATGGCAGGAAGTGCCCCCTGGAGCCCTTGGGCACCTTTTGGGAGACCCTAAAATATAAATCAAGTAGTGATTTCCTAACAGCATTTCCAGGCACCCAGATATCACAGCTGAAGAGATCAGCTCCCTGCTCAGAGGAGGGACAAAGACCTGGTACATACGCGGGGAAACCATAGGCCACAGCAAGAGCCAAGGATGTGTAATCAAGCATTCTAGGAGGCAGCTGCCCACACAAAATTAAGGAGCGCTGCTAAAGCTGAGAAACAGCGTAGTGGGTCTGAGTGAACTGAAAGGTACGTAGGTACCAAGACGGTAATGATGATCTCACCCCCATTGGGGGGGGGGGGCTTTGATGGCTTCTTTTGATACTGAATTTACCTCCAATCAACCTGAGCATGATAAGGAAAAGCCAGTCACAAGGAAGCTTGGTGGCAGAGGTCTCAGGGAGTGGTAGCAGAATAGAATGCCTGTGGATGGGAGGGCTCCGTCAATTCTGGCACCATAAATAAAAGAGGTAGTAGAGATCGTTCTGGATGCGGGCCTGTTCTGGATGTGAGATGGCAGACCGTGGCAATGTGCTAGAAAGATCTCTGTCAGTTGTCTATCTTGGGTTTAAGAGCCTCTTTTCTGGGTCTGGAGCGATAGCCCAGCGGGTAGGGCGTTGCCTTGCAGCGGCCAGCCTGTGGCCCGGGTTTGATCCCGGCATCCCATATGGTCCCCGAGCACTGCCAGGAGTAATTCCTGAGTGCAGAGCCAGGAAGTAGCCCCTGAGCACTGCCAGGTGTAATCCAAAAAAGAAAAAAAAAAAAGAGAGCCTCTTTTCTGAGATTTTTTTTTCCCACTGGCAATGGTGCAGAACTACAGTGGAAATGTGTGGAAATGCAATGATTTTAATGACAGTCCCCTCAACATGTTTATAGATTAAGGCAAAGTGACTGACTTGGGGTCAAGTAAGATCTTCTGAGACATGACAAAGAATGTTCTCACTTGCTCTTGTATATATCAGTCCTTTCATTGCTAAGTCCCTTCTTCTCTTTCTCTATTCCTAACTGCTCCCACGGAGTGAGTTCCTCTATTACTACCTAGCCTAAACATTGCCTGTGGATCTTCTAGCCATACTAACCTGGTTCTCTTCCCTCTCTCTTCTAAATCCCCTTCCTCGGAAAGAAATAAAGAACCTGCCATGAAGGTGGGCTGGGGGAGGGGAAGGGAACCGGGGACGTTGGTGGTGGGAGATGGGCACTGGTGGAGGGATGGGTGCTGGAACACTGTATGACCAAAACCCAAATATGAACTTTGTAATTGTATATCTTTGTAATTGTACATCTCACGGTGGTATAATAAAATATTTAAAAAAAAGAGAGATAAAGAACCTGCCATAGAGGCAGGCTATCGGAGGGGGAGGGAATTGGGGACATTGGTGGTGGGAAATGGGCACTGATGAAGGGAGGGGTGCTGGAACACTATGTGACCGAAACCCCCAAACATGAGCAACGTTGTAATTGTATATCTCACAGTGGTATAATAAAATATTAATAAAAAAAAGTTCTTAAAAAAAGTAAATAAATAAATCCTCCTTCCTCTTTGGGACAGGTGGACATTGGGAGGTGTGTTGGGGTGACGTTTCTTCAGACTAAGTCTGCAGCAGTCCCATAGTTTTTCTGACCAGCAGCCTTCCTGACTTCCACTAATATCCCCAACTTCCTCCTTCTAGAACCGTGTAACAAGGTACTGTGAAAACATGAGTTATTGGGAACGGAAACAAAGCCCACAGCAAGGAGTATATCCTCAGTGTGGCCAAATTGGACAACCTTATGGTGAAAATGGTCGATTTTACTTCAGTATCATGGAGAGCACAGGCCTAGCGCATAGAAGGCCCTGGTGTTGGATCCTTAGGAACACAAGCCACTATTTTGACCCCTGCCCATTGTGCTCCTGGTGGACCCTGAGCACCTCTGGGAGTAACCTACAGAAAAATATAATAAAATCATTCAGAGACCAGAGCAGTAGGGCATTTTCTTTGCATGCAGCCAACCTG
>JAJIBD010000726.1:0-62204 GCA_021461705.1 Cryptotis parvus | reverse complement strand
TTTATGCTTCACTTGATCACTTGAATCCCGTTATTCATCGATTTGCTCAAGCAGGCGCCAATAACATTTCCACTGGACTCTATCACGTGCCAATGTAGCCCAATGGCATCTGGTTGATTCAGGAATATGAAGAGCCTCAAACCGTTCCTTCAGGGTCTTAACAAGGAAGTCTGACCATCTTGTAGGTGGGCGGCCACGTGATCTTTTGACATCCCGTGGGATCCAGTCGGTAATGGCTCTAGTCCAGCGGTTGTCTCCAAATCGCATTACATGTCCAGCCCATCTGATTTTCGATGCCTTGGCAAACGAGACAGTGTCCTGGATTCTGGAATAGCGACGGAGGTCAGAACTCCGGATTCCTTCTCTCACTTGAGTGAGGCGTGATATTCAAAGCATAGCTCTTTCGATGCCTCTCTGGGAGACCCGAATAGCATTCTCATCCTGCTTTCATAGGGCCCAGGTCTCTGAGGCATATGTTAATGCAGGGAGAACGGTGGAGTCAAAGAGATGTGCCCGGAGCCGGAGGTTCTTTGTCCTTTTAGCTATTTCTTCGATGCCTTTGAAGGCATTCCATGCCGCTCTCTTCCTCCTGCGCAGCTCAGGTTTTAGGTCGTTCATCATGTTGATTTCTCGGCCTAGGTACACATAACTGCTGCATTCAGAGATGTTTGTTCCATTGAGAGTGAATGGGGCCTCTGGAACTAGTTCATTTCTCATGAACATAGTTTTCTTCAGATTCAGCTGTAGACCTACCTTTCTACATTCTCGGTCAAAGTCAGCCAGCATTTGTGCCGCTTGGCTAATGTTTGGTGTTATTAGAACGATGTCATCAGCAAAGCAGAGGTGGTGTAGTTGCCAACCATCTATCTTCACTCCCATTCCTTCCCATTCTAATTGTCGCATGATGTTCTCGAGGGTGGCACTGAAGAGTTTTGGTGAGATGGTATCACCCTGTCGAACCCCTCTTTTGACATCAATGATCACTTTGTAGAATGGTGAGATCCTGGTGGTGAATCCGTAATACAGCTCACGAAGGATCTTGATGTATTGGGTTTGAACACCCTGTTTGACTAGGGCTTCGATGACTGCTTCAGTCTCCACAGAATCAAAGGCTTTCTGTAAATCAATGAACGTGAGACAGAGTGGCATCTTGTACTCCCTACAAACCTCAATGAGCTTGGTTACTGTGTGGATATGGTCGATTGTGCTGAATCCTTTCCGGAAACCTGCTTGCTCGCATGGTTGTCCTTCATCTAGTGTTCTGCTAATCCTGTTCAGGAGTTTCATAGTTTCAAACAAATTTTAGTATTTTTTTCCAAGTCTCTGAAAAACATTGTTGGAATGATAATGAGCATTGCAGTAAAACTGTACAATGTTTTGAGTAGGAAGGTTATTTTGACAATATCGGTTCTGCCAATTCTATGAACAGGAACAATTTTCCATTTCCTGGTGTCTTCTATTTCTTCTAGCCATGGTTTATAGTTTCACTGTATGTCTTTCACCTCCTTTGTTGATTCCTAGGTATTGGGTGTTTGGGGACACTGTTTTGGAAGAGGTTGTCTTTTTAAATTTTTCTTCAAGTTCATTATTTGTGTACAGAAATGCCACATAACTGTGTGTGTTAATTTTGTAACTTGCTACCTTGCTTTATTGATTTATTGTTTTCAAGAGGTTTTGGTGGTATCTTTAGGGTTTTCAGTATGTGTAATGTTATGTTGTATGAAAATAGTGACGTTTTATTTCTTCCCCAATTTTTGTTGCTGTTTGCTTTTGGATCATACTTGATGGTGCTCATACTTACTACTGGTTCTGTGCTCAAAGGCCCACATTGTTGTACTAAGGGGAACTGACGTATTGCTAGGAGTTGAACCCAGGGCAGTTGTGTACAAGGCAAATAAATGACTTACCTGTTGTACAAGATACTCTTCTACTCCTGTTTTTATGGAGTTAGTTTTTATTGATACAAATATAAAAGTTCAATGAACTGGCCTTGATTGCCTTTATGTAAGTCTTTTGTGTTATTATGGATTGTTTAGAAAAGCAGTCTGCTCACAAACTGGTAAACCAGCTTGATCAAAATGAAATAGTGATTGTGAAAGACTAAATTGTTTTCTGCAAGTCAGGAAATGTTTCAGTCTTGAGCACTACAAAATAAACTTTGCGGAGCATTAGTCAAATTGGCCCAAACATGGACTCAACAACAACAACAAATAGATAAATAAACGTTGCCAGCAGTTGAGCTAGTCTCAGCCTAACGTCATAAATGGCTCATAAATGGCTTACTCACCGGTATTCCCTGAAGTGTCGGGAGGGTGGGAGAGCTGTTTGTGTTATCAGTAAAGGTGGGCTGAAGCAGCACTCTGCTGATTACAGTTCTGTGTTGCTTCCAGTCTCGTGTCTAGGTGAGGAAGGAAATGCGTGAAGTATTTATTCACTGAACTTCTAGATCCTTAAATGATCTGTTGTTTAGGGGACTTACATTTCTGTAATAATTTCCAAATATAATAATGAGGGGATTAAATATATTTTGTTTTTCTGAAAAGCAGTATCATAAATATGATAATTTTAATATCTCAGGGGTATTGTTTATTTTGGTTGGTTTGGACTTTCTGGGGGTTTCGTTTATTTCAGTTGTTTTGTTTTTGGGGCTATTTCTGGCTCAGTGTTTGGGGTCATTCCCAGCAGTGCTCAGTGCGGCATTTGGGCTTCAGCCTGGACCTCCCTGCGTGCAATTCATTTCTTAGTGGGTTTCAGCCATCCTGTGTTCCAGCTAACTGAGCTATTTCTCTGCCTCCAAATATCTGGGTTTTAAGAGTAAATATCTGGGGCTTGGGGTATTTTTTTCTAATTTGTTTTTTTTGCTACATCTATCAACTTTATATTTTACAATTGAATATTTTCCCCTTTGCATTTTTTTTTTCTAGACCTCATGCATCCAAGGGTCTTTCTTGTGCTTATAAGGCTCTATAGCTGAGCTGTATCCATAGACAGATGCTGAGTAACTCATTTTTGGGGGGGAACCTCCTAAGTGATGTGCAAGAGGAACCCTGGGCTTACCCTTCTGCCACTTTCTTTTACGCGTCAGTGCCAGGGCAGGAGATGCAGCGCTGCTCAGGCTTTGCAGTGTCGAGATTAACTGGGTCGCCCAAAGGTGCTCAGGGACTTCAGGGCTACGCCAGGCTGTATTGGGGACGTCCAGAAATACTCCCAATAATGCGCAGGCATGCACGCTAACCCCTGTACTACTGCTGTGGTCTGACAATGATGTTTAGTGTTATATCGAATAGTAATTTTTTTGTTTATTACCAAAAATGTATTGTTGGTGTTGTTTTAACTTTTCCATATTCATTGCCAAAAAAATAAAATTGGATATGAGTTAAGAGCAATTTTCACAGTACTGCATTTCTCTCTCTCTCCCCTCTCTCTCTCTCTCTCTCTCTCTCTCTCTCTCTCTCTCTCTCTCTCTCCCCTTCTCTCTCTCCCTCTCTCATCCCACCCAGCAATGCTCAGGGGGTTACTTCTGGCTCTGTACTCAGGAATTACTCCTGGTGGTACCCTGGTCAGACGGATGCAAAGCAAACACCCTACTACTGTACTCTTGCTCCAGCCTGATCTGTTTATTTCTTTCCCAAATTAGGGAAGGTTTGAAGTCCTATAAAGCAGAGTCAGTACAGAGAAATAGAGTCAGGAGCTGTTCATGTTTTTAGTCTTTTTTGTTTTGAAGGGGCGGGGCACACAGGTGCATGAAAGCAACAGTGATCAAACTTTGCCATCAAGTCAGATTTGACTACTTGGGAGGAGATTTTATCCCTGTACTCGCTTGCTCCTCCACTCATCTTCTTAATGATTTTATTTTTGTTTGGGGATGGTGTCTGGTGCGTCTCAGGCTTTACCTATCTCTGCTCTCAGGGATCACTCCTGGTACTGCTCAGGAGGCCATATGAGGTGCTGGGAATCAAAACAGGGTAGACCTCACTGAAATCAAGTACCTAAACTCTTGTATTATCTCTTTGGCCTTCAGAGTGTCTTTTCAGACTGTCTAAACAAATTTTTTAACTTTAAACTTTGAATAAAGTTTGATCTTTTAATTTAAAGTACCTTTTGGTTTCAAAAAGTATAAAAATATACTTTAAATTTAAAGTATCTTTTAGTTTCAAGACCAGGATACATTTCTAATGTAGAATGTGGTGGCAGTATTAAGTTTTTAAATCTGTTTCCAAATTTAATTAAACGTTTCATTCAAGCTTTCAAGATTGTGATGGGATTTATTCCTTTGATTCCTCTTGCCCCCTCTCTCTTTAGTGGGCTGTTGTCAGTGCTTGGGGGTAGTGCTGGGAAGTGAATAGAGTGTCAGGGATCAAATGCTTCCCACGTGCAAAGCATGTGCTCCAGCCCTGAAGCCATCTTTCCATGGGCTGTATTGTACCTCGTCTTTTCTAAATCTGTTCATCAGTGATGCTCTGTTATCCCAAGAGACGAAGATGACCTTATTAAAAGGGAGATAGGCAGCCTTCCCATTCAGTCACCCACCGAGCCTGGCAGAGCAGGCACTGACTCAATTGCAAGAGATGAAGGAAGGGCTTGGCCACAGGCAGTGTCCCAACACACAGGTGGGGCATTGCGGGAGGGGGAACATCCTGATGAAGGCAGAGCGTTCGCTTAGGAGTGAAAACTCCCAGCAGGCAATTGATATCAGAATCTCAGAAAGGGATCAGGATCTTTTTTTATCCCCCCCACACACCATTTAAAAAAATTTTTGTTTGTCATTTTATAGGAATCATCTCTTTAGTGTCCCTTAAAATCATGCTTTGAAAGGTCATATGTATTTTTTTAAATTTTTATTAAAGAGTTCAGAGACTCTCACACAGGGGGCAGAGCTGTTCCTTGCTCTCCCTGTGCACAGCCGTTCATGAGGCAGTCGGGAGGCATGGCGGGTTCTAGCCCTGGCCGACCACCTCGGCAGAGCCTCACAACAAGCCAGACCACCCCTCCTCACTCCACGGGCGCCGCCATTTTCCACTTCTGGACTTCCCTCTCGTCAGAACTCCACCCAGCAGACCAGCCCATCACAGCACACATGCACTCACACGCCATACTTGGTCAGGGCTGAGTCCTGACTCTGGACTCAAGGAACCACATAGATGCCAGAGATTAAATCCTGCTTGGCTGCATGCAAGGCAAGTGCCCTACCCACTGCGCCTTACTAGGGCTCTTAGGAGCACTTTATAGACACATTCACAAGGAAAAGAAATGATGCCAGTCTGCCACTTAATGTTTATTTTTATTATCAAGACAAAATAACAAGTGGTGAAATATGTAAAATCTGGGACCCTTGTCAATTATTTATGGCAGTGTAAAGTGAGAAACTAGATGCAGATCTTCAGACAGTTGAGTTAGCACATGATTCAGTGATTTCATTTCTTGCTATAAGCCTCTGTGAGCTAAAAAAAGTTTCTAATATTTCACTTGTATCACTTGTCTTCCCGTCGTTCATGGATTTGCTCAAGTGGGCACCAGTAACGGCTCCTTTTGTCCCTGTCACGTGCTAGTGTAGCCCAAGGGCGTCTGCTCGCTCTAGGAACACAAAGAGCCTCAAACCATTCTTTCAGGTCATGGGAATGAGGTCTATTATTGTTATTGTTTTTGGCATATCAAATAGGACACAGGTAGCTTGCCAGGCTCTGCTGTGCAGGCCGGATACTGATATTTATTCACTGATATTATCAGTGCATTACTCTCAGTACTCAAAAGGTAGAAATAACAGAAGTGTTGTCAGTGGATAAAAGGATAAGCAAAATGTTGCATGAACTTAAAGTGATAAATTTTCCTGTCTTAAAAAGGAAGAAAAAGAGAGAAAGAGAGGAAACTGGGGTACCTGCTATTAAGGCGGCCTGGGGGGGGGGAGGGGTGCATTGGTCATGGAAATGGGGCACTGGTGGAGGGATGGGTGCTGGAATACTGTATTACCAAGAACCAATTATGAACACCTTTGTAATTGTATGTTTCACGGTGGTATAATAAAAAAATTAAAAAAAAAAAAGACCCTGAAAAAAAAAAGGAAGGAAAGTCTTATTCCCGCCCCTAATTCTCCTCCACCCTCCTTATGTTGCTATCATTGATCTGGCTGGGTGGTGCACACACTCTATATGGTGCTAGCATTTCTGCTTTGTGGTGGTTGATGGCGATCCCTTATCAAATTGTGATACTTGATTACCAAGGGTTTTGCACCCCTGTAGCTGCACTGATGGTGTTTGTGCTCACCAGATCTTGCCCTTAGTTGAGCTGCACAGATTATGGCTGTAGTGCTCACCCATGATCATTGTAGCATTCATACATCTAGCCAGAGGTGATTCTTTCTGACTGTGATCCTACTACATTTTGTGGTTTAACTCATGGGAGGTTGCTCCGTTTTTGTGGTGTTGCTGGGTGAAGCTGGAAATTACTTGTGGTGCTGAGTATTGCAGACAGCAGAGCTATCAGACACAGATGAAGCTGTGAGGATCATGCTTGTTGCATGGGGACACCAGGGATTTGAACTCATTACTATTTCCTCATTACTGTGCTATTCCTGCTGCTTCAATGTAGTCATTTGGGGAGGGGGGCATGCGACACACCTGGCCGTGCACAGAGGTTACTACTGGCCCTGCACTCAGGAATTGCTCCTGGCAGTGCTCAGGGGTCTATATTGGATGTTGGGATTGAACTTGGGCCGGCTGAGTGCTAGGCAATTACTATACCTGCTGTAGTATTACTCCAGCCCCAATGTAGTCATTCTTAACTGAATAATATGGTAAGTTCTGTAAAATGGGACATTATTCCTATGACAGGATTTAGTTAATAGATTTTTACTACTTAAAACATTAAGTGCTGAGTTTTTAATCTACATCTTTGCCTATGTATTTAATTAGAATAAATTCCTAAGGCTGAAACGGGTAGATAAAAAGATAAATTCACTTATGCCCATGGTTTGGGAGGATTAGCATCATCAAAATGGCAGTATACCCCAAAACATTATATAGATTCAATGCAGTGCCCATGACATTTTTTCAATGAAATAGATCAAACACTCCTGAAATTCATATGAAACAATAAATCCCCAGAATAAACGAAGCATCCTCAGAAAAAAAAATGAAGATGGGAGGGATCACTTTCCCCAACTTCAAACTGTACTTATAAATCAGTAATAATTACAGATCTTCCAATAAATGGAATAGATTAGAAAAATCCATAGATAGACCACAGGTATATGGCCAATAAACCTTTTGTAAAGGAGTAAAAAATAGGTATTGGAGCAAGGAAATCCTCTTCAGCAAGTGGTATTGGAGAAACCACATACAAAAAAATAAACTCAGATCTTTTTGTAACACTATGCACAAAACACAAAAGTCAAAAGTGGATTAAAGATCTTGATATCAGATCTAAATCCATAAGGTACATAGAGGACAATATAGGCAGAACTCTCCATGACATTGAAATGAGAGGCATCTTTTAGGATGAAGCCAAGTGGAAGCAAAGATAAACTAATGAGACACATTAAATTCACTGTATCACTGTCTTCCTGTTCATCATCGATTTGCTCGAGCGGGCACCAGTAACATCTCCATATGTCCTGTCTCATGCAAGTAGAGCCCAAGGGCACCTGCTTGCTCCAGGAACATAAAGAGCCTCAAACAATTCCATCGGGTCATAGGAATGAGGTCTATAATTGTTACTGGTATTTGGTATATCAAATACGACACTGGTATCTTGCCAGGCTCTGCAGTGTGGGTAGCATACTCATCTCTAAATCCAGCATTAATTAGTGAACCACGCTGCCGCGATAGGCTGGTCTTCTGGGTGGAGTTCTGACGAGGGGGATGTCCGGACGGGGAAATTAAGAAGCTTCTAAACTTCAAAAGAAACAAAGTCCAGAATACAAAAATAGCCTAAAGATTGATTGGGAGAAATTAAAGAAGAACAATAACCAGTCCTGGTGAAAATGTAGCAGTGTTTAGCGCTTACTCCAAACTCTGAGCTCAGGTATCACTCCTGGTGGTCTGTGGAGACCATATGGGATGCTGGGGATCAAACACAGATTGTTGTGAGAAAGGCATATGCCCTACCCACTGTACTGTCACTCTGGTCCAAGGAATACTCTCTAATTACGTTAAAATTGAACAGTCCAGGGTCACAGAGATAGTACCAGTAGTTAAGGCCCTTGCATTGCATAGAGCCAGCTCTAGTTTGATCTTGGCATCAGGTGTGGATGCAAGAGGATTGATTCCCAGGAGTAACTTCTGAGCATAGGACGAGGAGTGAGCCCTGAGCCTGGAGCACTGTGGAGTGTGGCCCCCTAAAGTGTTTTTCTTTTTTGCAGGGGGAGGTGACCATACCCGACTGTTTACTTGGGTGTAAACTTACTATTTACTCCTGCTTCTACACTCAGGGATCAATCCTGGAAATTCTTGGGGAAACATGTAGTGCCGGGAACTGAACCGGAGTTGGCTGCGTGCAAGGCAAGCTCCTTACCCACTGGTCTTTCCAGCCCTCAGCTTGTTTTGTTTCCTGAGATAAACAGTTACAGAGTTGTCCGTGATTGTGTTTCAGTCCTTCAGTGTTCCAACACCACCTCTTCGCCAGTGACATTTCCTACCACCAGTGTCCCCAATTTCCCTCCAGTATGTCTTTTCAGCTTGTTTTTAATTGTATAAATTTATAGACAAGACTGTGTAAGTGAAAATGTGAAGGGAGGGCCAGGGATGTAGTTCAGTAGCACAGCACAACATGTGAAGTTCTGATTTTGATCCTTGGAATGAACTCATCTAGTACAGTGTGAGTTCCTGACAAAATAATCAAGTTTATGATTCTCAGCACCACGGCTACTGAAACAAGTTAAGTGTGTGTGTGTTCCCACACACAGACTAACTGCCAGACCTAATCTGACTAACCAGTTCATAGAATTTGGTTTATTCAGGGAGGAAAAAAGGACCTAGCTTCTTGTTTTTATGATTGTTTGTTTAGGTCTTGCTTTTTGTCTTTTTTTGAGAAAATATAATTTATTTTATAGCTGGCTCAAAGGATGACATGTATTTACTGGCAAAGCAATGTACAGCGATGTTTAAATGAAATGTTTACAAAATAGTGTATACAATATAATTCCCTTATGGCAACCTCAGTTGTAAGAAAAGTCTGGAAGAATAATTTCAAAACATTGACAATGACTGTACTTTTTTTCTTATTTTTCCCGGCATACTTTGCCATTTGCTGTGTTGTCTGACTTTTGGCTTTTAATGATGAGCATATAAAAAGTTTATCCATTTGTAAAAAAGCAAAGATTTTTTTCATTCTGTAAAAGCAAACATATACCTTAAATGATCTCATTTTTATTTAATCTGAGTTTGGGGCGTCAGTTTTTGTCAGCTGTAACTTACTCCCCAAAGTGGGTCCCCCATCTCTATAAGGCTCAACTCAACTGTGAATTTTTTTTTGAATATTTTATCATACCACCGTGAGATATACAATTACGAGATGTTCATTTTTGAGTTTCGGTCATACAGTGTTCCAGCACCCATCCCTCCACCCGTGCCCACTTCCCACCACCAATGTCCCTGATTCCCCCCCACCCCCGCTCAGCCTGCCTCCATGGCAGGTTCTTTATCTCCTCTCTCTCTCTCTCTCTCTCTCTCTCTCTCTCTCTCTCTCTCTCTCTCTTTCCTTTCTTACACATTATGGATTATAATACATACATTTAGAGGTTATTATGTGTATCATTTTTGCCTATATTCAATGCTCACTTCTTGGATGGTATCATTTTCAACGATTATCAGAAAACTGTTCCCTTCTCTGTCTTACCTAGCCTCTGTCTCTACACGTTTGTGGCATACCAGGTTTTGAGATTGCCTGTGCACTATAGGAATTGGGCTGTGTCCAGCTGTGGATTCCGGACCTTGAGGATGACTGTGGTTGTGTTGTGCAAAGTTTTCTGACTTCTGGTAGCCTGGTGGAGGACAGGCCAAGGAGCAAAAGCCTGCCCCCCACCCCAAAATCGTGCTTTTTTGTATGATTTAAGCCACTTATACAGAAATAATCTGAAAATGGTTTTATGGAGAAATGAAAAATAACATAATCGAGCCAATTTTGGGGGGGTTCACACCCAGTGGTGTTAGGGGTTACTCCTGGCTCTGCACTCAGGAATTACTCCTCCAGTGCTCAGGGGACCATTTGGATGCTGGAGATCAAACCCAGGCCGATTGTGTGCAAGACAAATGCCCTACCTGCTGTACTGTTGATCTGGCCCCAAGCCAATATTTTATTTAGTTATGTATTTATATATGTATGTATTTATTAGGTCACCGTGAGATATACAACTACAAAGCTGTTCATGATGGGTTTCAGTCATACAGTGTTCCAGCACCAATTTCTCCACCAGTGCACCCTTCCCAACACCAGTGTACCCAGATTCCTTCCCCCTCCCAAGCCTGCCTCTATGGCATACACCTCTCTCTCTCTCTCTTGCTCTCTCTCTCGCTCTCTCCCCGTCTTTTGTACATTGTGCCTTGTACTACTTCCATTTAGGGGTTATCATATATATCCATTTGCCTACATTTGATACCAAGCCTATATTTTAACTATGAATTTTTCCTTGGAAATTAGTACTACATAATTATTGTGGGAATATTTTTTATGTTAAAATAAATGACCAACAAAAAATTAAAAACAACAGTTAAACTTTTCTTCAGCAGATATGTCACCAGAAATTACAAAACAAATGAATTAACTGCTGTGTACCCAAAATATTCAGTGTGTTTTGCTCATTGTAGTAATGTGTACATATTTGTCTGAATGGTTAAACATTATATTCATGCGTGCTTTTAGAACATTTACAAAATGCTATGGGAGGACAAAGAAGGAACTAAGTTTTTTTTAAAAAATAATTTTCATATACACAGTAAGAAAGTTGTTCATGACGGAGTTTCAATCAGACAATTGAAGTAACTACTTCTTTATGAATGGAAGAGAACAGCATTGCAGAATGTTCACTGTGTGAAGAAATCCAGAAAAAGTGTATGACATACTCTGAAATAATAACTCCAGGGTTTGGAGAGTGGCTACAGAGGATAAGGAATTTTTTCTTTCATGTGGCTAACTCAGGTTTGATCCTAGAATACCATATGTGGCCCAAGCCTCCACCCACCCAAAGAAATTTTGTAGAATGTCTCAGATCGAGAGTCAGGGATGCTGTCTCGTTTGCCAAGGTATCGAAAATCAGATGGGCTGGACATGTAATTTGATGTAGAGACGACCGCTGGACTAGAAGCATTGATCACTGGATCCCACGGACATCAAAAGATCACGTGGCTGCCCACCTACAAGATGGTCAGACTTCTTTGTCAAGACCCTGAACCAACGGTTTGAGGCTCTTCATATTCCTGGAGCAACCAGATGCCATTGGGCTACACTGGCACATGATAGGGTCAAATGGAAACATTACTGGCGCCTGCTCGAGCAAATCGACAGTTAATGGGATATCAAGTGATCAAGTCTCAATTTGATATTTTTGATATTTTCTCATCATTGGGACTGGAGCAATACATCTTCTGTCTACTTGATTTTTTTTAATTTTTTTTTTTTTTTTTTGCTTTTTGGGTCACACCCGGCGACGCTCAGGGGTTACTCCTGGCTCTGCACTCAGGAATTACTCCTGGCAGTGCTCGGGGACCATATGGGATGCCGGGATCGAACCCGGGCCGGCACAGGCAAGCCACGTGCAAGGCAAACACCCTACCCACTGGGCTATCACTCCGGCCCTTAAATTTGTTTTTTAAAGCACTGATATACAAAGTTACTTACAATCCAGTTGTTTCAGGTATATAGTGTTCTAACACCAGTTCCATCACCAATGTGCCCCTCCCTCTGCCAGTGTCCCCAGGTTCCCTGGCCACACCCTGCCTCCCTCCCCAGCCTGCCCTCAGCAGGCACCAGGCAAAAGTTACTTCAGATTGCTGGCTCCAAGAAAATGTAGAGGAATGGCAAATTCAATCATCAGGAAATAAATCAGTAAAAACCAATTTGTGATTGATTGCAGATGATTTTAACCTCTATGAAGAAATCAAAATCATTCAACATAATCATTTACAGATAAGTTTTCAACTCTGGTATTTAAACTATATTGCATTTACTTTTATTTTGTACTTGGGTCTTATCATATTAATAATCCTGACTTCCCTGTCATTAATAAAATTATTTAAAAAAATTTTTTTGCTAATTTATTTTAGAGCTTGCGTGAACTGGTAAAGTCTACAACTGTAAAATTTAGGAATAGTGAAAGGAAGAAAATTTAAAGGGGAGATGCAGAATACACCTAGAAAAATACAGTGTCTTATACAAGAAATTGAATATTTAGGGGCCGGAGTGATAGTACGTGTGTAGGGCATTTGCCTTGTTCTATCCCTGGCATATGATCCCCTGAGCACTGCCAGGTGTAATTCCTGAGCTCAGAGCCAGGAGTAACCCCTGAGAATCCCCAGGTGTGACCCAAAAAGCAAAAATAAATAAATAAATAAATAAATAAAAGAAGGAAAATTAAAAAGACTAATAAGACATTGCACATTCAATATAAAAGGGATGTTCATTCATGGTTGAAAATAAACCCCTTAGCAAGGAGTAAAACTAGTAACCTAGTAGAGGGCAGCCATAAGCACCACGATTGAGTACCATACTGAGTGTCATGTGCAGAAAAGTTTGTTCTGTCCTTTAAAGAGTCTCCTTCTAACACTTCTTGTAAAACTGGTTTCGAGGCTGTGAATTCCCTAAACTGTTGCCCAATCCTGTGAAGCTTTCTATCTCTCCTTCAAATCTGAATGATAATCTAGCTGGTTAGAGTATTCTTGGTGAGGTGTTCATTTTGTGGAATTTTTGTGTGAGGAGATATATAGTACAAAATTTATTTTCTGCTGACTTGTAGGGTCTCATTCAACACATGTGTTGTGAATCTAGTGGTCTTTTTTGTATGTAAACTGCTCGATTGATCTTGCTATTTTAGTGTTCTGTCTCTTATCTTGGGAGCTTTTTGTTTTGACTAAAATGTGTCTTGGAGTTTTACTAGTTGGTCTGTGGTCTCTTGGATCTTTGGCCTCTTGGATCTCAGGGCCTGCAATCCGCATATAATCTTGTTTTCTCAAGAATGTCTCAAGGTTTGGGGAAGTGGGGAGTGATGGTTTAGTGAGGGCTATAGTGGGTAAAGTGTTTGCCTTGCCTGGCTGACCAGGGTTCAGGCCCCAGCATCCCACACCCCACATAGTTCCCCAACCACCACCAGGAGTAATTCCTGAGCATCACCGGTGCAACCCAAAAAGCCAAAAAAAAAAAAAAAACCCAAAAAAAAACAAACAAACAAAAAACAAGGTCACATCCCTAGGAACTTGTAGTCTGTAATCGTGGGCACTGGCTTCCTATAGTCAGCACAGAACTGCGAGTCATTCATATTATATTTATCAAGTTAATTCTATTTCATTGCTGAGCATGAGCATACTGCTAGCATGTGTATTTACCCCCTCTGTTTTGGTAATTGGTAGCAAATTTTGTATTGTTGCACAAAAATAAACCAAGTTAATTGTCGGGAACGGCCGCGGGGTCCCCGACAGTGTCAGGACAGGTTCTCTTCTACCTCTGAGGACGCCGGGAGAACAGATGAAAACTCACGAGTCCTGTGCAGTTCCAAAAATGGCTTTTAATAGTGCAAAAGCTCTTCCACAGCACTCCAATATAATGAACAAACTTTAGCTCTGGTCCGAACTTAGACCATACAAAAGAGCCTAAATCTCCTACCAAAGAGAGAGGATCTCACCCGAGCTGAGTCCTACCCAGAAGAGGAGCAAAAGGCCAAAAGCCAAAAGCCAAAAGCCAAAAGCAGGGAGCCAAAAGCTGAAGGCTGAGGAACCAAAAGGCAAAAGGTGAAGGGGCCTCAAGTCAGCCCCTTATATACACCAAAGTAATCCAACCGGGAGGGGCATGTTAACAAAGAACTCTAAACAGAGTGTAGTGCCACACCTTATTGCAGGTATAAACAAAGGTTATGCCAAGGAGATTATCTCTTATGTAAAACACTGGAGAGAGAGAGGGCTGATATAAAGTAATACATCTTAACTTCATGAGCTTCATGTAATCTAGATGGTACCCACAAGGTCCTTCTTATTATCTACACCAGGGTGATTCTGAGTATCTTGTTCTCGTGTACTGAAAGGGTCACACTCGCCTGCTTAGAGAAAAACTAGTATGATCCTTCCTATAGTCTTCCTATAGTCTCAGCGTAGCCAGGGTGGTAGTCTCCCTGGTAAATTCTAACTGTCCCACGCTGGGTGCAGTGGGTATAAAGAGGAGCTGTGCCCAATCTAGAAAACATAGAAGTCTTAGTAGATGTATAAGTCAGAAGTTATTCAATCAAGGTGACTTCTGTAAGTGCCACACCCTCTAGCAGTGTTTACATAGAAGAGAGGTCTCATTAGAATGAACCTTGGCTTAAATAGATTAAGCTGGGAGTGGGCAAAACAACAAAACTCCCAGAATAGCTAAACCTGTCCTCCAACAGTTAATCTTTTGTATATTTTGTTTTGGGGCACCTATGACAGGGCTTGGTCTGACTTGGCTCCGTGTTCAGGGATCACTCCTGTGGGCCTGGGGGACAGTATGGAGTGTCAGGAATCGAACCCAGGACAGCCACATGCAAAGCTAATGACTTGGCCCCTGTACTCTCTCTCCAACCTTAAATGAATGTGTTATAAACTAGGGACTCACAGTATTTCTTCTAAAGAAGTGAAAACATTAGCTCAGAGAGTTTAAGAAGCCATAGGGCTTACAGTAGTTATTAGTGGAGGAGAAACCTAAGCCCATATTAGTTTCATTTCTGTGTTTTGATCAACAGTATAATTTAAATTTCTTCTTTCTTTAGCATATTCTAAAATCCCTCTGCTTTTCCACTTTTCCTTTGTTTTTTTTATTAAGGAGAAAAATTAATAAACTTTTATTCATGTTGCTGAGATGAGTTAAATATAAAGGTGGGGCCAGGAAACAGCAGCAGGTAAAGCATTTGCCTTGCACGCAGATGACATGGCTTTGAGCACCAACATATGGTTCCCTGAACCCCACCAGGAAGGGTCCCTGAGCACAGCGCCAGAAGTAAGCCCTGAGCAAAGTCAGGTATAACCCCCAAAATGTTTAAATGCTAGTCTTTTATATACAATACACTACTATACTATACTATACTATACTATACTATACTATACTATACTATACTATACTATACTATACTATACTATACTATACTATACTATACTATACTAATACTATACTATACTACACTACACTGTATTCTATTCTGTACTCTATACTGTATACTATACTACACTACACTACACTGTACTCTATACTGTACTCTATACTGTATACTATACTACACTACACTGCACTGTACTCTATACTGTACTCTATACTGTATGCTATACTATACTATACTATACTATATATAATATATATTTTTAAAGGATGGAATTTGGTGTATTTAAGATGAACTTCTTTTCTTTTTTTTTTTTTTTTTTTTTGCTTTTCGGGTCACACCCAGCAATGCTTAGGAGTTACTCCTGCTCTGCACTCAGGAATTACTGCTGGCAGTGCTCAGGAAACCATATGGGGCGCCTGGGATCAAACCTGGGTCAGTCACGTTTAAGGCAAATGCCCTCCCGCTGTACTATCACTCTGGCCCTGGTGTATTTAGAATTAACTTTTTTGGACTTGTGCTAAAACTCTGTTTAAAATGTCCTGTTGCCATAAGATTAAGAATAAGATACTATTTCTCAAACATTAATCAAATTATTAAAGCTGCAAGTTTGACTTTTTGAGGAATTCATGAAATTTTCAAGTTATTTTGAAGGCATTATTTTTATGTTTGACTTTGAAAAACTTTAATTTTTAAGAGCATACTTTGTAAAAAGTTTTTGCATTGAATCAGCACGCAATAGACCATTACAAAGTTGTTTATGATTGGGTTTCATACAACGATCCAACACCACCACTGTTCCTTCCCCGCCCCAGTGCCCCCAGCTTCCCTCCCATCACCCCATACCCATCTACCTACCCCCCCAGCCTGCCTCTGTGGCAGACTCTCTCTCTCTCTCTCTCTCTCTCTCTCTCTCACACACACACACACACACACACACACACACACACCCCCTGTTGTGCATTATGGTTTGCATTACAGGCACCAAGAGGTTATTGTGTTTCTTAATACAATACAGGGGGCCGGAGCGATAGCCCAGCGGGTAGGGCGCTTGCCTTGCGCGCGGCCGGCCTGTGTCGGCCCGGGTTCGATCCCCGGCATCCCATATGGTCCCCCGAGCACCGCCAGGAGTAATTCCCTGAGTGCAGAGCCAGGAGTAACCCCTGAGCATCGCGGGTGTGACCCAAAAGCAAAAAAAAAAAAAATACAATACAGGGAGTTCAGTATTTTTCTTGGGAAGGTACAGCTGGAGGAGCTTTTTAACTGGGTGGCAGCTTTGGGGTGCCCACATGACTGCCAGGGCTTCTGAGAGTCTAGGGGGTGTAGGAGGTAGCTCATCTAAGAAAGCTTGGAGATTTGGTCACAAAACCTGCACATCTGAATTGTCAGCAGGTTAATTATCGGTGAGGTCTGTCTGGTGGGGTCCAGGACTTAGCAGCAGCTTTGGATTGTGAGAGCAAGTGACTACTGGGAGCTCTGTTGGGTGGCACTGGGTTTAGGACACCCCATCCAGTGTGCCCCGGATTATTCAGCCATGCAGGGATCTGAGAAGATGAACTGCATCTTCGTTATCTCTTTTATTTTTACTTTTGAAATTTATTAAATTTTTTTCTTAAAATGTTATAACACCCATCACTCCACCAGGGCACATTTCCCAACAGCAGTGTGCTCCGCTCCTGCCTCCCCAGCCTCCTGCTTCTATGACAGGTGCTCTCTCTCTCTCTCTCTCTCTCTCTCTCTCTCTCTCTCTCTCTCTCTCTCTCTCTCTCTCTCTCTCTCTCTCTCTCTCCCCTCTCCCCTCCCCGCTTTGGGCATTCTGGTTTGTAGTACTGTCACTGAAACACTGAAAGGTTATCACGTATATTCCTTTTTTTTTTTTTTTTGCTTTGTGGGTCACAGCCGGTGACGCTCCTGGCTCTTCACTCAGGAATTACTCCTAGCGGTGCTCTAGGGACCAGATGGGATGCTGGGGATCAAACCCAGGTCGGGTGCATGCAAGGCAAATGCCCTACCTGCTGTGCTATCACTTCGCCCAAGGTTATCATATATATTCTTTGACCTACTTTCTATACTCAGTTCTAGTCAAGCATTAATTACTATTTCCAACTATCAGGGTCAAAGCGGTCCCTTCTCTATCTTACCTAACCTCTGCCCCTGCACACATGTGGTAGACTCCAACCATTGGTATGTCCTCCTGGCCCCTGTTTTCCCTGGCCTTGGATATTAGTCTCATACTGTGTGTTTTTTTTTATATGTGAGCTCTTTTTCTTTCCTTCCTTCCTTCCTTCCTTCCTTCCTTCCTTCCTTCCTTCCTTCCTTCTTCCTTCCTTCCTTCCTTCCTTCCTTCCTTCCTTCCTTCCTTCCTTCCTTCCTTCCTTCCTTCCTTCCTTCCTTCCTTCCTTCCTTCCTTCCTTCCTTCCTTCCTTCCTTCCTTCCTTCCTTCCTTCCTTCCTTCCCTCCCTCCTCCCTCCCTCCCTCCCTCCCTCCCCTCCCTCCCTCCCTCCCTCTCTTCTTCATTTATTGCTTTGCTTTTTTTGGGGTCACACCTGGCAATACTCAGGGGTTAGTTCTGGCTCTGCACTCAGGAATTACCTCTGGCAGTGCTCAGGGGACCAAAAAGGATGCCACAGATCAAACCCAGGTCAGCTCCATGCAAGGCAAAGACCCTACCCACTGTGCTATCGCTCTGGCCCCTATATGTGATCTTTTCAAGATATGTTTGAGTCTTGAGAGCAAGACCAATAAAATAGCTTGGTGGTGGTTTTTGGGTGTAGCTCCTGCCTACCTAAAGTTTGGTGCTCGTGGGTACTTGGGGGTCCCTCAGCAGCTCCTAGGCCGGTGCTCCAAGTTGGCAAGCAGGCCTCTTTTCAAACATAGCTTTATTTTTTTATTTTATTATTATTATTTTTTTTTGCTTTTTGGGTCACACCTGGCGATGCTCAGGGGTTACTCCTGGCTCTTTGCTCAGGAATTTCTCCTGGCGGTGCTCGGGAACCATATGGGATGCCGGGATCGAACCCGGCCGGCCCAGGCCGGCCGCGCAAAGCAAACAGACTACCCGCTGGGCTATCGCTCCAGCCCCTTAAACATAGCTTTAATGTGATTTTTTGGTTCAGTTCCTTAAACGCTTCATAAGATTTGGAAAGACTGTTAAACCACAAAATGTCAGAACTGAAATACATTGTCAAAATTACCAAATTTCTTGATTGCCAGTACTTCACATAAGGGTAAACTGAAATTCCATAATAGTTTTGAAGTAACTTTCCAACAGTCAACACTGGTTCTAGAAATTGTAGGCTATAGATCCTGCCTTAAATGCTCTCAGTTACCACTGGGTTTTATAGACATACAGAACTGACTTCAATACAAAATGGAATGTTTTGGGCAATGGAAAAGCTTAAAAACTAAGCTTCCTGACCCTCTTTGATGTTTTCTTGACTCCTTTACAATAACATTACTTTCCTTGTCTAGTTTCTCACCTCTCATCCTCTAATATTCAACTTAGATGTGTTTTTAAAAAAAGTCTACTACTGTGAAAATTCTTCTTTGGAAGTCAACACTGAGGTCTGTGTGGCTAAGTTTAGCTGTCTTCTTTTTCTTTTCTGTACCCAGACCTCATCTTACTAGATTTGTCATCAGTTTGACTCAGATGTTTATTACTGTTTTTTGGAAATGTTTTATTTGCATCCTAGGGTAATAAAATATTTGTATTGTCTTCTTGTTATATTTCTGGGTGTAATCCTTTTTGCTTGTTCTGTCTCATATCCTTACCTCTGTAAACATTGGAATGGCCTGGGCCAGAGAGTTAGTGAAATGGTTAGGGTATTTGCCTTGTACGTGGCCAGCCTGGGATTCAGCAGGGTTTAAAACCTAACTACTACCAGTAGTCCCTGAGCATAAAGCCAGGAGTTAAAACCCTGAGCCTGGCCCCAAGGAGTTTGAAGCCTTTCTTTTGTCCCTGTATCCTACTTTTTCCATCCATTTCAAGATTTTGTTGGACATTTCTCAACATGCCCCTAATTGTATCTTCCCCTTCTGCTGCTTCATTTGTTTATTTGCCTTATCTTTCTTGGGTGATTACATTATCGTCTCTTTCCATCCTTTCCTTTCTGCACTGTCTTTTCAACACAGCAGTCAAATATATGACTCATGTACTCGAAACTTACCAGTTAGAGCCACTAATAAAGCTCTTCTATAGTTCCAAATTCCTTTCCTTCAGTTACTCTCCCTATTTTTCCTCCAGAGAACCATACTGATCTCCTTGCTTTCCTCGAATATGCCACACAATGTTCTTATGGAATCTTTGCACAGATTTATTCTTCCTAAAATGTTCTTAAATGGGGGCCGGAGCCATAGCACAGCGGGAGGGTGTTTGCCTTGCACAAGGCCTACCCGGCTTTGATCCTCAGCATCCTATATGGTCCCCTGAGCACCACCAGGAGTAATGCGTGAGCGCAGAGCCAGGAAGCATCACTGGTGTGGCCTGGTCCCCAAAAAGTTCTTAAGTGTAGCTTTATGACTAGAGGTCTTTACTCAGAAGTGAGCGGGAAAGATGGGTCCTTCCTGTTTAACCTTTCTGAAATGTCAGTCTCCTCTCTCACCATTTGATTTTTTGTCTTCTTGGTTCTTATCACTAACCTACCAGCATTTTATCTTTTTATTTATAATTGCATAGTTCTGTTTAGCTCATCAAGTTTATCTTGTCTTGCTAAGATGCAAGCACCAACTGAGAGTAGGTCATTTATCAGCAGTGGATCTTTGTTCACTGCTCTGCAGCAAGGGCCTACACCAGTGCTGGCACACTGTCACAGTCAATGAGCTTTTGGCAAAATAATGAGTGGATAGGCATGAAGCACCTCACATGTTAAAACCTTTAGCTGAGTTGTGATCATTTAAAAAGTAAGGGGACGGAGTGATAGCATAGCGGGTGCCTTGCACGTGGCCGACCTAGGTTCGATCTCCGCCGATGCAGGTTTGATCCTCGGCATCCCATATGGTCCCCCTGAGCACTGCCAAGAGTAATTCCTGATCAAAGAGCCAGCAGAAACCCCTGAGCATTGCTGGGTGTGACCCAAAAAGCAAAAAAAAAAAAATGATTTATTATTAGTATATGGTTAACTTGTATAACATTTTTATATGCATGCATATTGGGAGTTATGTAGATTTTCTCAGGCAAAATTGTGATCATGAGTGGAAATATTTAAGAATCCCTGCTAATATGGATGGAGATATAGAGTGGGCAGGCGTTTGTCTTGCACAGTCCAAATCTAAATTCGATCCCCAGAACCGCATATGGTCCCCCAAGTTTGTCAAGAGTGATTGCTGAGTGCAGAGGCAGGGGTAAACCCTGAGCACAGCTGGGTATGGCTCAAAAACCAAAGACAAACAAATAAATAAATTAAAAAAAACAGGAAAATCGAACCTCTGATAACAGCCAATTCTATTGTCACCGTCCAAAATATTTCTATCTTCCCAGACAGTTCCCTGTTTTCTTTTCCAGTTAGTCCCATTTCCTGAAAAACACTGGTATGGTTTCTGACCTTTTTTATGCTTGTTTTGGAATTCACATAGATGAAATCATATAGTATGTATGTTTTTAGTCTGGTTTATTCCACCAAGCTGAATGTTTTTAGATTCATTCATGTTGCAGCATATACCTAAAGTTCTTACAGTTTTATTGCTGAGTATGTTATATGCACCCATTCATCACTTTTTTGGGTCACACCTGGCTGTGTTCAAGGGTTAGTCCTGGCTCTGCACTCAGGAATGAGAGCTGGTAGCGCCCGGAGACCATATGGGATGCTGGGGATTGAGCCCATATCAGCCGCGTGCAAGGCAAATGCTCTACCCACTATACTACCACTCCAGCTCTGGGACCTCAATATTTCGATTATGAACAGAACAGCTATATCTTTGTAGAAAAAAAATTTTGGCGGGTGTCTTTCTAAGTGTTCTCCTGAGAGCCTGCAGTGCTGTCACCAGTCTGGCTAGTGTTTCAACCCAGGTCCTGAGAGTGCGGTACTGCAGCCTGTGGTGCTAGGGACCACAGGACACACCCATAGGTGGTGTGGGGGGAGGAGATTGTCTCAGGGGCTGCGTCTGGCGGTGATACTGGGAGGGAATCTGGTAGGGTTCGATGTGTCCAAGGCATGCTGTCTAACCCATGTGCTCTCTCTCCAGCCCCTGGAGAGTTTCGTTTATAGATACGTATTCCATTTTCCTGGAGTAAATATCTAGGAGTGGGGTTGCTGAATCTTATGATGTGTATGCTTAATTTTGTAAGAAACTGTTAAACTTCATTCCAGGTAGACTATAACTTTTACGTTCTTACAGTTTATGAAAGTTGTAGTTGCTTCATTTTTTTCATCAATATTTTGAATTGTCAGTGTGTTACGGTGTTTATTTAAAAAGATACCTTAATGATATATAATGGTATTATGGTATTGTGGCTGATTTGTATTTCTCAATTGAATAATGATGTTGAGATCTTTGAAAGATTTTTTGCCCCCTGAATCTTGTATTAGGTGATGAAATTTCACATAAAAATCCTAGAAATATCAATTTGTTTAAATAACTTTATTACTTGAAAAGTGATTTAAGTGCCAGAGATACACAGTGGTAGAGTATTTGGCTTTCCTGAGAGATCACCACAGAAATGAAAGAAACCAAAAAAACTGAGTTATTTTCTTATCTTTGAAAAAATTTTATGTAATTGAAAACTGGTACATGGATAGATTCTCACCATAATCCTTTGAGATGGGAACTGTTAGCCTAAAATACGTATAAAGAAGATAAGAAACAGAATTGTTAAATAATTCCCGGGTAACATAGCAAATAGCAGAATTGGGGTTTGAGCCCAAGCAGATTGATTGACTGTAGAGCTTGTGAACTGTTAGCCAGTTTGTGTGTGTGTGTGTGTGTGTGTGTGTGTGTGTGTGTGTGTGTGTGTGTGTATAGGGGGGGGCTGGTGACAATTGAGTTTTTTGGTGCTGTGCGTTGAACCAGTATCTAATTCTTACAGGTAAACAAATTATGCTGAGATGGACACCCCTCACCAAAGGGCAGTTGGTGTATCTTAATAGCAACTCTGGGATCATTTTCTTAGGAACAGCTGAAATAATGGTTTCTGTTGAAGAGGATTAACTGCAGTTTATGTCTCTTATTTAACTTGTGGCCAAATTCTTTTAAATCTTTAAATTGCAAAATCACAGTCCTGGGATCCCTCCAGGGCAGAGGGCTGCCTTGCAGGCGTGATGCTGCAAGTTCCGTCAGAGCTCTGCCCTCGTGCTGAGCACCCTCCCGCTGACAGTACCCTGTACAACCCACAGTGCCACAACACAGTGCTCATCACCAAGTGTGTGTGTGACCCTGTCATCACAACCACAACAAAGGGGAGGGAGAAAATAAACTATAAAATCTTCTAAATCACATTCTCAAGATCTACCATTGTAAGTTATAAGGTTTATACCAATGGATAAGCAGAAGCTTATCTGTTTATGTTTACATACTTGACTGAAAACACACCTTACTCTTGGGGAGGGATTGATTGAGCTGCAAGCCTTTCATGCCAGGAGCCAGAAGAGGTTTGATTCCAGCTCCACATGGTCACCTGATGGATCACAGGAGGGGCCCGAAGCACTGCTGGGTGCCCCCAAACAACAAAAACTCCGCACGCTTTGTCTCACTTTGCCTTTTAAAAATGTTTACCAGAACTAATGACTTGGAGGCAGTTTGTGGTGATATGTTATATACTGTGCAGTATAGTATATAGAGTATGTTTACATTGTAACAGTGTGTCTGATCCCCTTTAAAGCTTTGTTTGTAGTTTAATAGCTGTTTTAATCTCTTATTTTATCTGTCACTGTTTTGACATCATCCTTTCAGCTTTCTTTTATGCCTTGTCATTTCTATGTCCATTTTTATGTACAGGGTGGGGGCGTTGGGGGGCCACACTTGGCTTTGCTCAGGGCTTACTCCTGGCTCAGGGCTCAGGGACCGCCGGGACAGGCCTGGAGGATCATATGTGGCATTGGCAGTTGATCCTGGATTGGCCACATTCGACAAACCCCCTGTCTGCTGTCCTATTGCTCTAGCCCCTTGATTTCTAGTTCTAATTAGCTAAAAGATAGCCAAATAATTAGACTCACAGATGCAGTCCAAAGTTTTAGCTCTGGAAATCAACTAGAGGTTTTTCAGTAAACATACCCTGTGACTGCTCAGAGTACCTATTAGTTTTCTGTTCTGACTAGTCATTCTTGGCAAACACACTCTAATTTAACTTTGATGTCTTACCCATAGAAAAATGTTTCGGCTTTTTTTTTTTGTCATAATTTTGAAAGATGCTCAAGGAATTACTTCTGGCAGTGCTCTGGGTACCATATGGGATGCTGGGCATCGAACCCAGGTTTGCTGTGTGCAAGGCAAATGCCCTACCTGTTGTATTATGGCTCCGTGACCCCCACCCCCGATTTTTTTAAGTATTTTTAATGGCAAATAATCAAAATATGGATATTATTTTAGTAAAAAGTAACTCTCAGGGAGTGAGATTTATAGGCACTTTGTGGGCTGAAAGTTGGTTCATAATCACTTTTTTTGTAGCAGTTTGTAAAATTCCTAAATCAGTGACAGCTTGTCTTCTCAGCTGTACTATTTGATGGAATGATTCCTTCCAGGTAATTCACGAAGGAAAAATGCTTGCTATTTCTCACTATTTCTTTTTTGTGAATTATTAGGATGAAGGCTAGCTATTGATTGTGCTTCATTATTTAAAGCATTTTGGAAGTGCTTTAGGACCATTTTTATCAAATCATGCTTTTAGAATAAATTAGTATTTACCCCATGAAGGACCAAAGTTAATAATGCTAATGCTTCAGCTGCTTAGGTACCTTTACAGAGGTAAGGTAACTTAGATGGTAAAACTTTTCACTGGCCACAGTTTTTGTTGATAATTTTAGGCTGTTAGGTGGGTGTCTGCACAGGGCAAACTTTGATTTGTGGAAATTTTTGTTTGAAAAGTGAAAAAAAACAGTGACTCTTGCTTAGATGTTAATATTAAGAACCACAATTTGCATTACTAATTTGTTTAAAATGGGTTTTTAATCAAGCTTGCAGTTATATTTAAAATCATTTTTGCTATATCAGATTTTAGTTTCTAAATCTGTTTCTTTTTTTTAATTTTAAAATCCAGATTAATGCACCATTAGTTTTCCACTGAACTTTGAATTTTCAGGTGGAGTTTATCTGTTTAGTAAACTTATAACTCTGCATCTGATATTGCAGTGTGCTAGCTTTTCCAGATTACATAGCAATATATCCCTTTCATACAAGGGTTAATGAGTAGCCAGGTTAGACTCCCCAGCCCATTGTTAAATTAAAAGCCAGAAAGCTTGCTGTCTCCTTTTCATTCCCTCCCTTACATATTTTTTCTTTCATAGTTATAGTAATTTAGTATTAAAACATTTTTTAATTGGCGATTTTATTTTTTTTAGTCCTCGTGGCTTTTAATTTTGTTTTGCTGTAGATTCAGATTCTATTTTATTGTTACATTTAAATTATGGTAATATGTGCTGGGTAATGGTTTAATCAAGGTTGATTTTGATCCCTGGCTCTGTCTCCCTCCTTTTTCTGTCCCTCTCCCCGTTTTTTTACCTGTGGATTTGCATGTTTGACCTAGCAGAATAATTGGGTTCACAGCAACATGGGCGTGCCTCCCTTAGAAACACTTAGTTTCACGTATGACTCATAAGCTGAAGCACAGACACCACTTCCCCAATCTACAGGAGCCATTTTAACAGCACAAAACTTGCCGGATTGCTTTTTTATTTTCCAGCTCAAGGACAGTATCTAAAGAGAAAGAGACTGTTTGAAGGTAACTTGTTACAGTTTTGTGTTTGCTTCTGGCTATTTTCTGAGCTGATAATCGGAGGGTAGTTCTTACCTGTCGAAGAACATGGCTGAATGTATTCTCTAACTCTCTGAAAAAATGTGTGGAGTCAGTCACATGCCTGATTTCACTTTACTTGAACAAAGCATTAAAATTCGGGAAAGTTAGATCTTCTTAGTAAAACATTGTTTATATCTGTGTGATTTCCTCCTTCCTCTTTATAATGAGAATAAAAGGAGATTTTTTTCTTGATGCAAACTAGGTCAGATTTTACTTATTAAAAACCTGATTGTAGTTATGAAGGCAGTAAGGATGTTACTATTAAGTATTGTACTATATTGATGGGTAATCAGGGTGCTAAAAGAAAAATTCAGAGGGCCATGACTTTGTTTTTGCAGTTTAGTGAAGAGCAGGTTTTGGGACATTTTGGCTGTAGGTGTGTTGCTCCCTGACTTTTCTATCCTGTTTAAGTGAATGAAGTGATCCTAGCCTTTGCTTTTTAAAAAATAGGACTTTTAAATAGAAGTTAAAGAGACCGGAATGTTTATTTAGCTAAGAAAAGGGGGTTATTAAGAAAAGAACTAGAATGATTCATTTACTATTAGAAAAAGTTGTTTTGTAATTTACACGGAATCGAAAGTAAATTTGGGTATACAGTTTACAAATTAAGTTTTTGGAAATAAAACTTTAGAAATTATTATGGATTGTGTTATTCAGGTAGTCCTTTGGTAATAAATAGCTTTCTCAGAGATTGAAGTCAGGTGAAAGGTGAGATAAAAACAGTTATTTATTACTATTTCTTATTTTTAAAGGAAATGTTACTGCTAAAAGAGCTACTTTCATGGTTGTACAGTAAAGGCACAGCAGACATTTTCCCAGTACAGCCCTGAGCCATTTGCTAGCATCTTTGTTTGCATATTGCTCCTTTAGTCAGCCTAGTTGAGAGTGCTGAGGCTGTATTTACTTCTGGTCTGCCTATATGAAGAAGCTAATGAAACTTTTCTGTGCCTTTTGTGTGTGTGTGTGTGTGTGTGTGTGTGTAAGAGAGCAATCAAGAGATACACAAATAAGAGAAATTGAGGGAGTTAGTTTCCTAAGATTAAGATACTGGTAAATTTTAAGTAAACTACAATACATACCTCAGTGCATTTCAGATGGGCTGAGGTCCTGTGACTGGCTCACGGTTGTACAAAGCTTAATGGAGGGTTTCCAGTCTGGAGCTGCTCTTGCTAGCTCACCCAACAATTGGTGCTTTGTTTGAAATGATGTGTTGTTTCTTAAGAGTAAATAAGACCTTAATTAAATTGCTTGATGATAAGATGCAACCAAATGGATTCATAATTTTCAAAATGTGTTCAAACTCGTTTTCTTTTTATTAGAGAAAAGATGTTGTATTTGTTCAACTTCTCTAACGGGTTCCTTTCAATGTTAAGGGTTTGAAGCACACATTAAAATGGGCATGTGTAGATGGGAAACAAGAAGTTGGGAATTTAAATATGAAGACATTTTATTTGTTTTAATTTTATCTCATATTCTCTAGGAAACTGCCTAATGTGATGCCAGGTATTAAAGTGTATATGTGTGGGCTGGAGCGATAGTACAGTGAGTAGGACATTTGCCTCGCATGTGTCAACCCAGGTTCGATCCCTGGCATCCCATATGCTGAGCATGGCCAGGAGTCGTTCCTGCATGTAGTCAGGGGTAACCCCTGACCATTGCTAGGCGTGACCCTAAAAGCATAAAAAAAGTATGTGTGTATGGTGTGTAAATAAAATTTTGTGTATGAATTTATAAAATCTGAAGTCTTTATAGTCATCTTGAATTTAACCTTCCCGTAATTAATTTTATTGCATTTGACACCTTTCTCTCCTCTCTTTCTCCCCCGAGTTTACTATATATTCAGGCACTTTCCTTTCATTTTGTTCTTTTGCATCATACTTAGTGGTGTTTGGGGGTCACTCTTGGTGCTCATGGGAGACCAGATGCTTAAAGCCCTTTGAGCCATCTCTCCAGCCATATTAATTTTTTATGGTTCATTTTGTTTTTAGTTCAAGAGGAGTTGCTAATGAACTAGATGACAGAAATGGTTGGGTATGGTATAAGGTGCTAAGAATGCATTTTTAATTTGATTTTTTAATTGGATCGCAGTGAAATGCACAGTTACAAAGTTGTTTATGATTGGGTTTCAGTCAAATAATATTCCAACACTCATCCCATCTCCAGTGTGAGCTCCTACCACCAATGTTCCTATTGACATAGATGGGAGGGAAACTGATGTGTTTTATTGAAATGGTTAAGATTTGCTTTAGATCTACTGTTTAGGTTTGAAATTTGGTTTCCCCCCCCCCCATTATTTCACATATAAGTGTTGAATCTCCTAGCTTTCTAAGTCTCCTAACACAATTCAATATTAGAGCCTTTAAAGTTGGATAGTAAGCAATAAGCAGGGAACAGAAGATAAGAAAACATGAACTGTTCTTGCAAGGTGAGAACTTGCTGGGAAAACGGGGTTTGGTGATAATAGATGGAATAAATCACTGAGTAGTAAAATTTAGGTTTAGATTGTGCCTAAAGATGAAAAGATGACTGAGACTAACAGACAGCAAAGTTTATGGATCTTCAGGAATTATTGGTATAAGAGAATGAATGGCATTTACATATTTTATTTTACTTTATTTTTTGCTTTTTGGGTCTCAGCCAGCGACATACAGGGATTACTCCTGGCTCTTCGCTCAGGGTGGTGTAATGGGTAGAGAGCTTGCCTTGTACAGAGCTTGCCCTGTACAGAGCCAACCAGAGTTTGATCCCAAGCACTCTTTTTTTTTTAAGTTTTTGAGTCACACCTGACAATGCTCAGAGGTTAATCCTAGCTCTGTACTCATGAATTACTCCTGGCTGTGCTCAGGGGACCATATGGGATGCCAGGGATCAAACCCGGGTTGGCCGCATGCAAGGCAAATGCCCTCCCCGCTGTGCTATGGCTCTGGCCATGTGATCCCAAGCACTCTTATGGCCACCTGAGCACCGGCCGAGTGTGACCCTAAAAGAACAATGACAGAGGAGTATTTTTACCAGTAAGATAATAGAATTGAAGTCAGAGATACTTTATTCTATTTCTCTGGCATTTTCCAACCTTTGACACGTAATTACCACACACCTGAGTAGGCTGCCTCTTGGGGTGCCAAATTTTTTAAAGGCCTGTGGCTTTCAGCTTACTCTGTTTGATTAGCCAGTTTCCAAATTCAGGGGTGCTTTGTCTTTCTCCTTATGAGATATGGGTTGTCCTTGGCCATTCCTAGACATTTCTGAGAGAAGTCATATAAAACGTTCCCTTCCCCGCAACACTCTTTAGTTCATAATAAGCTTAACTAATAAACCCAAGAGAGATTTACATCATGGGAACCTGGGGCAAGGATCACAGGTTCTTTTTCAGCAAGTGACCTGAAGTTCAGGCAGCATGTGGGTCTGGTTTTAACTCTGCAGCAGAAGTTCTGAGAGGACCTTTAAAGAATCAGACTTCACTACCACCTGATCCCCATGGGTAGAGTAAACTGCCCACATAATGTTTTGTGAGGTGCTAGCCTGGTCATTGCATTTAAATTCCAGTATATGCTTCATAGTGAAAAAATGTCGTTATCATGAGGTGGTCTTGTTTTTATATTGCAGTGTGTACTTAATTTTAGAAATGGAAGTTCTGTAAGGAGCCTCTAAAAACCAAAATCTGTCTGGTGTCTGTACATTGTAATAGCCAAGGGAAAAAAAAACCAACACTTTCCTAGAAGTATGCCTTTAAAGCAGAAATTTCACCCTAGGTTAGAACAGATCAGTCTTCATTTTCTCCCCCTAGATGATTGTGATACAGATGCTTGTGGGATACATATTGAGAAAAGGAGCTTACAGTTTTGAGAGCTTTTATTTAACACTTCAATATTTGGATTTTAAAGCAGCAATGATTTTTGAAGCCCGTTGTCTCTAGTAATGAATATGGAGTAATATAGTTTTAGTGTTAAAATTTTTAAACCTCTTTCCCCATCATTCCATTGTTTGCTCATTTTTTTTTTTTTGGTGCTATCTTTGAGGCTCTTTGTCTTTCATTATCTTCACACTTCCCACCCTACTGACACCACAAAATATAAATAATTGCTTTTGTTAGCATATTAGAGTGACCTGCTCTTTATCTCTCAAAGGACCACAGTTCCCCTAACGTTAAGGTTTTTGCTTGTTTTTTGGTTCTGAGGCTCAAACTCATTTCCTTTTATCCCTATTCACAGTTAGGGAATGTGGTTTTGAAAAGAAATTTTGGGGCCCCTCCCACAGTTATTACGGATTACTCCTGATTCTGTGCTCCTCAGCAACCATTCCTGGTGGGCGCTGAGAACCAGCTGTGGTGCTGGGAATCGAACCAGCGTTGGTAACGGCATGTACGGTGAATGCCTTACTGCCTCTTTCTCCAGTCCCTGGTTTGTATATTTTACTACCAAGTGATGCTGAATATGATTTTGAGGTTTAGCAATAGATAGTATAGCAGGTTGGGCCTTTGTCTTGCTTGTGACTAGCCAAGTTTGATCCTTGGCATCACATACAATTCTCTGAATACCACCATGAGTGGTCCTGGCTTGCAGAGCTAGGAATGAGCCCTGAGCACTGCAGAATGTGACTGAAACAAAACATCAATAAAATATATATTTCCTTTCCCCCAGCACCTCTGGAATTCAGAACAAACCTAGGACCTCACACATAAGAGCCATGTACTTTACCATTCATTAATCCACATCCTCAGCCCTGTTTTTTTTAGAATTTTGTTTTTGTTTTACATTCAACTACTTCACAGACTGTATATTTATAGGATTTATCTTAATTTCCATCTAACAGGCATAGATTTTCATGGACTGTTATAGGAATGGAAAGAATCCCATGGTTAGTTGCCTAGAATGAATACTTTTTCAGTTGGTAGAATGGTATTTTGCTCCTTTGCTTGGAGCTGCTTCATAGAAGTATTGGAAGTTAATAATACCACTGAGTCAGCTTAATTAGGGAAGTTTTCAACTAGTTGAGCAATTTTTTATCCTGTAGTATAGAGAAGTTACTTAAGGATTATTTTTTGTTTCACCTCTTTGTCTCTGTGTACTATAGTAAAAGTGATCAGATGGTCTATACTATAGTAAAAGTGTTGGTCTATATTACAAGTGTTAAGTCACCCCACTATGAAAAAAAATAATGTATGATGATTGTGGTGTTGGATGAAAGTACAGGATTATGCTATTCAGTTCAGGTTGTACAAATTTCTGTGCAGAAATATTTTATTGCTTTTCATTCCAGTTATAAATATGTGAATTGACAACATCTTTACACATTTTTTTTTTGCTTTTTTGGGGGTCACACCCAGCGATGTTTATGGGTTACTACACTGTACTCAGAATTTAATCCTGGCAGTGCTTGGGGGATCATATGGGATGCCAGGGACCAAACCCAGGTCAGCCATATGCAAGGCAAACACCCTACATGCTGGACCACGGCTCCGGCCCCTTGACACCATCATCAGTGTCAGAGCTTCTCTTTCACTTTCATTCTTCCTGCTTTACGGGACCAGAATTTCTTTCATTTGCCCTTTAACCGCTAATAATAGGGTATCAGTTCTTTTATCTCCATATTTTGTTCTCTTAAAATCATTTCATCCAGATAAGATTTAGAAAACTTGGTAATAGAGGATGGGAGCTCATGCTTTACTTGTGAGTTCCCTAGGTTAGTCCCCAACTCTCTCTGGTCCCTGCACACAACTAGGAACAACTCCTAGACACTGAGCAAGTGACTACCCAGTACCATTGGGTTTGGCCCCAAACCACAAGCAAAATTACTGGGCTGTTGGTAGTTTCATACATTTTAAGAGTATCTTATAGTAACATACCCATCAAAGCTAGATTACTGGATTGTTGGTAGTTTTCATACATTTTAAATGTATGTTATAGTAACACACCCATCAAAGCTATCATCATTGTCCTCGCCACTAGAGTTCATAGGTACCTACCTCCATCCTTTCAACCCTTTCCTCCTCCCATTGTTAGTAACCTCAGTTCTGGGGTCAGAAACATAGAATTTATTTTCATTTGTCTTTGTTTTTTTGACGTGATTTTTATATCCCACATATGAGTAAGATAATCCATTTTTTTGCTTTCTCGAGTTCCTTCACTTAACATGAGCCCCTCCATTCAGCTCCACACACAGTGTCATGAATGGCACAGCGCTCATTTGTTCTTATAGTAGAGTAATATTCCATTACATATATTAACTAATACATACTCACTTGTATCACTTGTCTTTCCGTTGTTCATCGATTTGCTCGAGCAAACACCAGTAACATTTCCATACGTTCTGTCATGTGCTAGTGTAGCCAAAGGGCATCTGCTTGCTCCAGAAGGATGAAGAGCCTCAAACCATTCCTTCAGGTCATGGGAATGAGGTCTATATTGTTACTGATTTTTGGTGTATCAAATATGACACGAGTAGCTTGTCAGGATCTGCCATGCAAGTGGTATACTCTTGGTAGTAGGCTCTCAGTATCTGTATTTACTGATGAACCGTGCGGCCCAGCACAATAGGAAAGATCAGCTTTTCTCTAGGGTGGAGCTCTAATGAGCTGTGGAGTTCAGATGCTGAAGATGGTTGCCCTCATGGTGTGGGGGTTCCTCTGGATTATTGCGAGGCTATATTAGGGGTGACGGGCCAGGGCTAGAACCCACTGTCTCTCCGGGATGCCGCATGATCAACCGAGCACAGGGAGAGCCAGTAGCAGCTCTGCCCCGTGTATCTGTGATTATGTATAATAATATATATATTACATATATATCATATTATTATTTTTTGTTGTTGTTGGGTCACACCTGATAGTGCTCAAGATTTTCTCCTAGCTCTGTGTTTGGGGATTGAACCTTGCAATGTTTGGGGACCACGAAATGCAAGGAATTGAACCTGGGCTCCTCCCAGATGCAAAGCATGCTTTGAGACCTCCAATATCTCCCTGGCCCATACAGCAAGTTGTTACCCACTTCACTTTCATTGAACCTTGCGTCTGTCATTGGTTGTTTTCATATCTTGCCTATTGTATATAGTGCTGCAGTAAACAGAAATGTTTGACTGCGTTTTCACATCCACGTATATAAACTTCACCACACCAAAATTTAGTGTCATTTCCATATTAGATTTGCCCACTTTACTTTTTTTTGCTTTTTGGGTCACACCCAGCAATGCTTAAGGGTGACTCCTGGCTCTGCACTCAGTAATTACTCCTGGAGGTGCTCAGGGGACCATATCAGATGCTGGGGATTGAACCTAGGTCAGCTGGGCACAAGGAAAATACCCCTACCCGCTGTGCTATCATTTCGCCCCCTTTATCATGTTTTTTTCTTTTTGGATCACACCCGGCCATGCTCAGGGGTTACTCCTGGCTCTGCATTCAGGAATTGTGAATGCAGACAGCAGCATGGCAGCAGTGCTTGTAGGACCATATGGGATGCCAGGGATTGAACTTGGGTCAGCTGTGTGCAAGACAAATGCCCTACCCGCTGTGCTATCCCTCTGGCCCCCCACTTTAGCTTTTCATACCTGCCTCCTTTCTCTGTCTCTCTCCCCAACTGTATAATTTTCCTCAGTTGTAAGAGTTATTTTACTGTGACTGCTTTTGTTATTTATATTCCTCATGTGAGTGAAACCATCTGGTAATTGTTCTTAAGTTTCTGACTTATCTATTTGGCCAAATTATTTCATCTTTTTAAACATCAGAATATTGTATTTCATTCGGTATATATCCTTCAGCTTTTTATTTTGGGGAGTCACATCTGGCATATGCTCAGGGGTTGCTCCTGGCTCTGCACTCAGGAATTACTCCTGGCGGTGCTCAGGGGACCATATGGGATGCCGGGGATCGAACCCGGTTGGCGCATGCAAGGCAAACACCCTACCCGCTGGGCTATCGCTCCGGCCCCTCCTTCAGCTTCTTTATTCTGTCATTTGTGAGTCAGTTGTGCATATCGGGTCATTTCCATGCCTTGACTATTGTGGAAATGCTGCTATGAACATACAGTGCATATATTTTTTCAAATTAGTGTTTTCATATCTTGGATAATACCGACGGTTGGTATTTATGACATGGTATTTCTAATTTATCAAGGAATTTGCATATTGTTTTCCATAGAGGCTGGACATATTTACATTCCCACCGACAGTTTATATGATTCCCACACCTTGTCACAACATGTTCTTTCCAGTGTTTTGTAGATATGACTTTCTCATTGGTGGTGTTTTGAGGTTTTGATTTGCACTTCCCTGATAGTGATAATGAGCATTTCTTTTTTCTTGGCCTATTGACCATCTATCTATGTCTGTATATCTTCTTTGGAGAAATGTTAAACATTTTCTTTTGCCGATTTTTTTTTTTTGATTGGGATCTTTGTGTTTTTGTTATGAGGCTTTAATATATAACCTTTGATGTTTGAGCTCCCTGTCAGCTGATTTTCTTTTTCTAATGGTTTCTTATACAAAAGCCTTCAAAATATTGAACCTGTGCACACACGCACACACACACACACAGTCTACACATACATAGTCTCTTAGCTATTAACCCTACTGGTTTACTTTTACTTTTGTGTTTGTTTCTCTTGCCAAAGGAGTCACACCCCAGTGACTTCTTTGGAGTAGATTGCCCAAAAGTGTATTGCTTGTATGTTTTCTTTGTTATTAGTTTATGTTTCAAGTTTTGTACCTAAGTGTTTAGTCCATTTTCAGTTATTTTTTTGTATAGGTTCCTAAACAAAAACATAAAATAACAGTCTAGTTGTGTGTGTGTGTGTTTGTGTGTGTGTGAATGTGTTTATCTGTGATTCCATGTTTTCCAGTATCTTATTGGAGAGGGATTCCTTGCTCTATTGTATACTCTTGGCTCCTTTGTTGAAACTTATTTGTGATTGGGTTTAATTCTGGACTTTTCAGTTCTATTTTATTGGCCTGTGTGTTTTGTTCTAACATCATACTATTTTGATTATAGTATAGTTCTAAGTTCAGGATATGTACCTCCAGTTTTGTTGTTGTTTTTGAGGAAGGAGGACTCATACCAGGTAGTGCTCAGGAATTGGGCTTGGGATGATGCTTTGTGATCTTTTCTGACAGTACTCAAGGAACCATGTGGTCCCAGGGATGAAAACTGGTGCTTCCATATGCAAAGCATGTGTTCAAGTCCTATGAGCTCTCTCTTTAGCCTATGCCTCCATTTTTTTTGTCCCCCTCTGGATAGCTTTGGGTGTTACTTGCTGTAGTTAATGTGGTCTTTTTCATTTCAGGCCTATACCAGCATCGCTTAGTGGCTACTCCCAGCTTGGTGCTGTTGGGTTATTCCTGGCACTGCTTTGGGGACCATATAGTACCAGGGATTTTGAACTCTGACCTCCTGCCTTCAAAACTAGTGTTTAGCTCATCGAACTATCTTTTTGACCCAATATGGTCATTTAACCATGTCCCCCTCTAGTTTATGAGCTCTGAGTATATTTCCATTTCTTTGCAACCCTCCATTTCTCTTTTAGCAGTATTTTGTTTTCAGTATATGATCTTACAAAACTTTTGCTTAGGTTTGTTTCTGGGTTTTTTTTTGCTTTTTGGGTCACACCCGGCAATGCTCAGGGGTTTCTCCTGGCTCTGCACTCAGGAATCACTCCTGGCAGTGCTCGGGGACCATATGGGATGCCGGAATCGAACCCTGGCCGACTTGGGCCGGCCTCGTGCAAGGCAAACGCCCTACCCGCTGGGCTATCGCTCCGGCCCGGTATTTTGTTTTTGATTGACTACAAATTGACTTTTTTAAAAAATCTTCTAATTGTGAAGGTTAGCCTCTTGTAAGGAGCTTGTATATTGACAAATATATGCTTTAAATGGAATTTTTTAAAGCCTCTTTGTAGTTTAATTTTTTTTGAGTATTGAAGGAAAATTGGCAACAAAAGAACATCACACAATTAGAACTGGTGGTTTAAAGTACCATTATTAGAGATAAATCTTTTATCCTGGCCCTAACTTGACATTTATTTGGAGCCTTTCTTTAACAATCTTCCATTTGTATTCCTTCAATTCCTTCCTTAAGTAAAAACTTTACTAAATTGAGGAAGAATATTATAGTAAAACATTAAACTTGCTAGTAAAGGAATTAGCAAATTAAATGAAAAAAATTCTGTTACTCATGTACTGAGGAAGTTAAAATGTTAAGGGTTGATGACAGTACCTTTAAAATGTGCATGTTTGTAGTCTGTATAAACAAACTCCCCATTTTATTACTTAGGTTACTGTCAAATGACTCTGAAATCCTGATTTCAAATGAGCTCTTTGTTCTTTGTGACATTAAAATCCAATGATCTTGCTCTTTGAATAATTTTCCTGATTTTATAGTCACTTGTTGGTTATCTGAGTGTTTCAGATGTTAACATATTTTAAAGTATCTTTTTAAAATACAACTTAACTTGTACAAAGACTATGCATTAGAGAACTAACACACTCAAAGTAGTGAATAAAAATTTTCCCCAAATTCTGATTTTCAGTTGAAACTTGCATTTTGTCACTGTTTTTTACTGCTAGATGTTTTTTACAGAAGTGACAGGCTCACTTTGTCAACTTTGGGGAAAATGTCTTTCAGATATCCAATTCTGAAGAATAAGCTATTTTTAAACAAGAACAGCATTTCATGAAAAGAGCGAGGTTGACTCACGACTAGCAGTAATAGCCCTAGTGTTTTTCTTCGACATGGCTATTGTGCTTTCGCCTGTAACAGTAGTATTTTATGCATACTCCCACTTTCATCACCCAGAATATTAAGATACATTTGTATATTCGACCTAAGGAAAAGAATAGGTGTTGTTTTGTTTGACATTTCTTTTCTTTTTTGGGGGCATACCTGGCAGTGCTTAGGGCTTACTCCTGTCTCTGCACTTGGGGGATCACTCCTCCGAGGTGCTCGAACCATATGAGGTCGGGATGGAACCCCGGGTGGCATTTTCACAGCAAGCACCCTGCCTGCCCTACAGTTTTTCTGGCCGCAGGATAAATAGTTTGTATTCTTTAGCAGGGATCTTTACGTAAAGTTACCCTTTTCTCTAAGTCTGAGTGCTGGACTGCAGGGAGGCGTGCTTTTGTCTGTGAGTTCCGAGTTCAGTTCAGGAACTATCACAGGGCTCTGCAGACTGTGGCACCCCCAAAAAACAAACAAAAGGGATGACTACTCGTTAAGAATACAATAACTGCTATAGGTAGGTGACATCGATTTTTAATTTTTTTTTGCTTACTGGGGATTGAACTCTTGCCGGTGTTCTGCTTTTCTGCTTTTTGCGCCATCAATGGAAATGTCAAAATAGTGTGTAAAAAACGCCAACTAATTTAGTAGTATTTCTGTCAAAGTAGTTGTGAACTCATTAATTTCCTGAAAGTTTTTGGATCCTCTGTGGGCCTGAGGATTACATTTTGAGAATCACTGTGAGAAATGCAGCATTGGAAATAATTTGAATGTCCAAAACTAGGGATTGATTAAATGGGGTATGTACAGTTATGTGGTAGATCAAGAATAAATAAAAGTCTTTGTTAAATATAAATTTTTATATGGTATTTTTTCTATTTTCTGATGCTTCTAATAAAGATACCAACATTTCTCAAGGAAAGTGAAAGTGTCCATTTTGGTTTTTTTTCTTTTTCTTTTTTTCTTTGGTGGGGCGTCACACCTGGTGATGCTCAGGGGTTAATCCTGGCTCTGAACTCAAGAATGACTCCAGACAGTACTCAGAGGACCCTATGGGCTGGCAGGGCCCGAACCCTGGTCTGCAAGGCGGACACCCTCCCCACTGGACTGTTGCTCTGGTCCATTCTGAACCTCAGCATCTCCATAGCTGGGACTCTTCACACGGGAAGAAAGCTGTGCATTACGGTGCCCCTCACAGTCTAAGACATTTCCGCGCATTGACTTTGAGTTTTTCACAATTGTCAGAGATATTAATCTTTTTTATAGTCACTTGATCACTTGATCACTTGAATCCCGTTACTCATCGATTTGCTCGAGCGGGCGCCAGTAACATTTCCATTGGACCCTATCACGTGCCAATGTAGCCCAATGGCATCTGGTTGATTCTGGAATATGAAGAGCCTCAAACTGTTCCTTCAGGGTCTTAACAAGGAAGTCTGACCATCTTGTAGGTGGGCGGCCACGTGATCTTTTGACATCCCGTGGGATCCAGTCGGTAACGGCTCTAGTCCAGCGGTTGTCTCCAAATCGCATTACATGTCCAGCCCATCTGATTTTCGATGCCTTGGCAAACGAGACAGCGTCCCTGATTCTGGAATAGCGACGGAGGTCAGAACTCCGGATTCCTTCTCTCACTTGAGTGAGACGTGATATTCCAAGCATAGCTCTTTCGATGCCTCTCTGGGAGACCCGAATAGCGTTCTCATCCTGCTTTCGTAGGGCCCAGGTCTCTGAGGCGTATGTTAATGCAGGGAGAATGGTGGAGTCGAAGAGATGTGCCCGGAGCCGGAGGTTCTTTGTCCTTTTAGCTATTTCTTCGATGCCTTTGAAGGCATTCCATGCCGCTCTCTTCCTCCTGCGCAGCTCAGGTTTTAGGTCATTCATCATGTTGACTTCTCGACCTAGGTACACATAACTGCTGCATTCAGAGATGTTTGTTCCATTGAGAGAGAATGGGGCCTCTGGAACTAGTTCATTTCTCATGAACATAGTTTTCTTCAGATTCAGCTGTAGACCTATCTTTCCACATTCTCTTTTATAGTAATCATTTTATATGCCAAGTAGACTAGATAAATATACCTTCAAATAATTGAAGAGACTATAATTGAAGTCTCTTCAGTTATAGATTGAGCTCCTCGTTAGTCGTTTCCTGATTTAAGTTTTTCTGCAGTGTTATCTGGGAGAATTTCAAATTGCTGTATGTTATTTAGTTTCTAGTCAGACTGGCTGGAGATTGTTTTTCTTGGTAACTTAAAACATTCCAGTAGCCCCTACTGTGATAGTGGTGGTGGTGAAGCCTACTCCTACAGGCGAATTGGAAAAAGACTGAAGGGATGAGCTCCTCGGGATTTTATTAGTGGCGTCCCAGGGTGAGCTGTGCAGATGGATCAAATGCTTTGGGCTCTTCTGTCCTCCTTAGATATTCATTGCTCTGGAAACCTGTAACCATGACTTGCTTTAGTAATATTTTCCTAAGCACCTAATTCTAGAAAATGTTCAATATGTAATATTCCTTTATGAGTTACCCTTTATTATTTGTGTAAAATTTTTTGTTTCATTTTGGACCATAGCTAGTAGTTCTTAGGGGCAGTTTGCTTTGTGCTAAGGAGTGAGATCATGGCCCTGTGCAAGGCCAGTGCCGTACCTCCTGTAAATCTCTCAAGCCCTTATTTGTCCAGTATGTTATGTCTTGAAGAACTTGTTGAGCGTGCAGGAACAGCATATGCTGCATAATAATACCTTTAAATATATGACACAGGGTTAGAAAAGATGGTACAGGGGGTAAGGTGCTGGCTTTGCATGTGGCAGACCCTGATTCAAATCCCGGGCACCTGACACTGCCAGGAGTAAGCCCTGAGCACTGTTAGGTTTGGTCCTAAGACAAAAAATAGACAACCCAAAAAAAAAATAGACAACCCAAAGCATATGTTTTGAAACAAAAATAGAAAAAATAATTAGAAGATTTTAGATTTAAATTAGAATAATCAAATTAATAGTACCTGTGTTTTAGTTTGAGAACGAGTTTTAAAAAGTTTGTATTGAAGCAGATTTGTTCTGTTAGTCGTTTTGTTAGTAACATGAAAATGTTTTTTCTTGGGCGGAGAGATAGCCCAGCGGGTAGGGCGTTTGCCTTGCACGCGCGGGCCCATGCCGGCCCGGGTTCGATCCCGGGATCCCATATGGTCCCCCGAGCACCACCAGGAGTAATTCCTGAGTGCAGAGCCAGGAGAAGCCCCTGAGCATTGCCGGGTGTGACCCAAAAATAAAAAAAAAAAAAGAAAGAAAATGTTTTTTCTTGTGAATGTTTAAAACCGGTCTGTTTGGTTCTTTGATTTGGGGGGTAATAGACGAATTTGTGTATTGCTATAATTTATAACTAGCTATGGAAATTATAATTTAATGCCCTATTATGCATGGGAGTAAGCAGAAGGAAGATGTAGTGGTTATTTGCTTTGATAAAATAGATAAGTTTCAGATCACTGTTAGCTTGTTGAGGACATATGGGTTATCTGCACCGCTGTGGTGATGGTTCTGTCAAGCACCAGAACCAGACCGTGTAGGAAGAATGTGTGTGGAAAACTGTACTTTACCCTTACTTTTCTGCAACACATAAACCTTATTCTCTAGACTTCAGGGACAGTCAAGGTACTGTATGTAGTAGTAAGACCAGAAATATACTGAAGATAGAATACATTCCACTTTGTTAGAAGACACTGGTAACTTTTGCCCTTTTTATTTTCTTATTTTTTTGGAAATAGAAAGGTACTAGGAAGCAGAAGGAGAAAGAAGAAACTCCACAACTAGAGAGGAACTTTGTATAGGACGAAGTTCCTTTTTGCACTTTTTAAAAATATGAAGATCTGTATTCTTCTGTTGAAAAATAGGAGGTAAAATGAAATTTTTCCCAAGTCGTTCACTTAAGTATCATTACTTTGGTAGCATGGTGTCATGCATAATGGTGATTTTTTAGGTGCGTATAAAAGTAGTTTAGAAAGAGATCACGAAATACTCAGATTATGTTTATGTGAAGTATTGAGTCATTTTGGACATTGACCTAGAGTGGAAGAGCATCAAATATTAGTTAATTGTATGGTAGTTTACAACTTGGGTAATAATTGACCAATATGAATAGAGAAAACTACTGCGTTGTGTCTGTGTTTTATAAATGATAGAAATATGAGTGGTGAATTAGGGGGGAAACTGAGCATTAAAGCCAGTGCTGTTATTCAAAGTCTTAATTAATTGGAAGTTTGCTTAAAGATTCACCTGTCTAGAGCGGTAGGGCTGGGACGCAGCTCTGTGATAAGAGTGCTTGCCTTGCACGTGTGAGGCTCCGAATTCAACCACCAGCACCACACAAAAGAAGAAAATAGAGGTCTGTTTCAAGTGTAGTTAATAATTGATATATAAGTAAATAATGTAAGCCAAGTTATTACTATAAAGAAGTGAGCAAGGGAGCAGAGTATGCATGTAAGTATGACATACAGCTTACCGTCTGGGAGGCGTGCAGATAAGCCATGGTAAAAGGACTGGATCTAAAGGCGAGGTTTGTGTCCTTCGTTTCGAGCCAGATTCGTCAAGGTTAATTTTATTTGCTGTGGTAGTTATCTTTTGTGAGAGGTTAGGACTGGAGTGGGGAGTGGTTTATAATGTAAGTACTCAAGTGTACTTATCAATCCAGCAGAGTAGTTTGAGAACTGTTCTTCGGTCTCTTAGACATTAGATTTTTCTCTGTCATTGTGGTTTTCAAGTCTTAGTGATAAAGTGTTTACTCCTAAAAATACTTCCGAAAACTGCAAACCTTTTGCATGTATAATATTAGATTTCAACTTGAACGTCTTTTGTGTTGTTTTCATAAACATTCTTCCCCTTATGTATAGTTTTTCTGACACCATATTTAGATACATTTTTACATGAATAATTGCACTATTTATAAAACAAGATAGAAAGATGAAGCAGAGAAGGCAGGAAATACTTGACATTTGTATGCCATATCTTACTCTCTGCTTCCTGTCAGTTAAACCACGATGAGAGGAACAGAGACACAGATGTACAATTACTTCTTTATTTCCAATTAGGGAGGAGACCAGTTAAGTATAAAGCTTGTTTCAGTAAACTTATGGCATTCATAGATACTAGATATATTATATAAACTTGTTTTATATAATATGTATAGTTTGGATTCTGACTAGGTGGTTGCTATAGAAAATGTAACTTTTACAACATTCACATATGTTTATTCTTTGTTACTGTTACAGATAGAAAATATTCACATTCAAATTTCTATATTTAGTATATATTCAGTATCAAATGATAGGATAATAGGTGCTCAGACTTTTGATACTTAAATATTAATTTTTTTTTGGTTTGTCAAGATTCTCTACAACTTTTAAAATATTGAAAAAAGTGGGCCGGAGGGATAGCCCAGCGGGTAGGGCGTTTGCCTTGTCGCGGCCAGCCTGTGCCGACCTGGGTTCGATCCCCGTCATCCCATATGGTCCCCCGAGCACCGCCAGGAGTAATTCCTGAGTGCAGAGCCAGGAGAAACCCCTGAGCATTGCCGGGTGTGACCCAAAAAGCAATAAATAAATAAATAAATAAATAAATAAATAAATAAATAAATAAATAAATAAATAAATACATAAATAAAATAAAAGAATAAATAAATAAAATATTGGAAAAAAGTTAAAGCTGGGGCAGTACTGCAGTGCGTAGGGAGCTTGTCTTGTACGTGACCAACATGGATTTGAGCCCTGACACCTTATAGATGGTCCCTGCACCTGCCTGGAGTGATCCCTGAACATGGATCCAGGTGCTGAGCATCACCAGGTGTGGTCACTCCCCCTCCAAAAAAAAATGCTTAAAAATAGACGTAATCACTTCATAGTTTATAAAGTAAAGTCTTAATTATAACTTTAATATGAAAGGAGATTTTTAAAGATTGAATTATCTTAAGTGCAGTTTGTAAATGACTGAATTAGAATTTAAATGTATATCTGTTCATGCTAAATCCATGTCATTTGGGGGATTTTTTTAATCCCCCTCATTCTGTGATCTAAGCTATTTTTTTTTTTTTTTTTTTTGGGTCACACCTGACAATGCTCAGGGGTTGCTCCTGGCTCTGCACTAAGGAATTACTCCTGATGGTGCTCGGGGGACCACATGGATTGCTGGGATCAAACCCGGGTCAGCCACATGCAAGGCAAATGCCCCACCCCGCTGTGCTATCACTCCGCCCCAAGCTATTAGCTTTACCTTTGCATCTACCTGGAAATCCAGCTGCATTGCACCCGCCTACCACCTGACACTCCACTTACCAAAAAGAGACAACTGCTTGCCACTTGCCTTGATGTTTCCACAGGAAAAAGCATTTCTTTCTCTATTCTTTCACCACTTGGTAGACCAGTAGTTATTTCTTTTTACTGTAGTTATTCTTTTACATGCTCTGTGTTTTCAATACCTAGAATATATAGATTTATAGATAATTGTTGCAGAAATAAATGCTTGCCTGCCTGATATTATTTTGCTTCATTCCAGAATCAACCAGCTTATTAAAAAGCTTTAATTTTCTTTGTGGTTTATATATAAGAAATCTCATTCTATGCTTTATCTGTTTCTCCCCTCATATTTGGTTTGATTTTTACTGAAACTAAGATACTGCTGTGAAATTATGTTTCCACCCTTGTTAAAAAGTGGTGTTTATGTATAAGTCCTCTACAAAGCCTGACTGAGGATGTCTTCATTATCTCAGATTGCTCTATTAGAAACGGTTTGTCTTTACAGATGGTCCAGTTTATACTTTACAGCTCTGTAAAAAGGTCATGACTTTAGCAGTACCATTATAAGGTATATGTTGCTATAAGCAATATAATGCCAGTTAATTATTACCTGCTAAGGGACAGGTGTGGGGTTGTGGGAAATTAGGGTCTTTGGGGACAGTCCTTACTTCACACTGGTTGTGGGTCTGGTGTTGGAATATTAAATAACTGAAACAACTGTACTGTAAACAACTTTGTAAATCATGGGGTTTAAATAAAGTTTAAAAAAAATTTTAAAAAAGAAAAGATTTGCCTTTGTCTTTAGATTAATTTGAAAAGGAAAGTGTAGTGCTTCATTGTAGTTCTCTTTGATTTCCTGAGTGTAAAGGATTATTTTATAGCCTATTGCTTCTCTCTGTTCTTGTCTAATCTTCTGTATCTCAAGAGTTTGGGCTTGTAAATGACAGTTTTCTGAGCAAGATATTTTGTAAGTTGGATTAGACCTTCCTGTTTTAGTAGTATTTATCATAAATTGGCTATTAAGAACTTCTCCATAAAAATACAAATAGGTAATTATCTTATTTTTAATATAAAATGTATATGATTAAATAAAAACAAAGTCAAACTTAGGAATTCAAACCTATGGGGTAGGAGGAAAAATGGGGACATTGGTGGAGGAATTGTCAATTGGTGGTATTGGAAACTAAATGCCTAAAACAACTGTAAAACGGACAGCTTTGTAAATCATGGTGTTTTTTTTTGGGTCACACCCAAATCATGGTCACACCCAGCAATGCTCAGAGGTTACTCCTGGCTCTGAGCTCAGGAATTACTGCTGGCGGTGCTCGGAGGACCATTTGGGATGCCGGGATCGAACTCAGGACGGCGTGCAAGGTAAATGCCCTACTGCTGTGCTATCGCCTCCGGCCCCCAAATCATGGTGTTTTTAATGAAAATAAAATTTAAAAAAAAAAAAAAGAATTCAACGGGGCGGAGCGATAGTCCAGCGGGTAGGGCATTTGCCTTGCATGCAGCCTACCCAGGTTCGATTCCGGCATCCCATATGGTCCCCTGAGCACCGCCAGGAGTAATTCCTGAGTGCAGAGCCAGGAGTAACCCCTGAGAATTGCCAGGTGTGACCCAAAAAGAAAAAAAAAAGAGAATTCAAATCTACTTTTTAGAGATTGAAGGAAAAGTAATAAAACTCAATTTTAAAAAATGTTAGCATGTTAACCAAATCCAGCAGTGCTCAGGACTTACTTCTGGCTCTGCACTCAGATTATTGCTGGCAGGGCGGAGGGAACCATATGGGGTGTCAGGGATTGAATCTGGATTAGCCATTTGCAAGGAAAGCACTCTACCTACTGTACTATTGACCAATCCAATAAACCAATTTTAATTTTAAGGAGTTTCATAAGAACCAATGAAATAATTGTATATTAAAGGCCAATTTGGGATATAGGTGTATAAAATAAATAAGGTGGTTATAGATTGTAGCGTGTGTAGGGCTTCCTGTTCTTGTGTGATTTGGTGTTGGCAGCATATGTCTGGGTCTGAAACAGAAATACACATATTAAGCCTACTACCAGTTGGTTCTCGCAAGCATATATATCTTGTAAAATTTCATGAAGTGCTAATACAGACATAAATAAAACAAACACGAGAACACTAATATTAAACAGTTTTTTTGGTGCATGTCGTGGAGAATGTTGGTGAATAAAACTTTGTGTCTAACTGGCCTCATAGGCTCACACATAGAACCTCATACAAGGCTTACTGTTTCATTTATTTGTTTGTTGATTTTAGGGGGTTTCCTAAGCAGTCAATTTCCAGTGACCCAAGGGAAGCTGCTCAGTGTGATCTGTGCTTGTCATGGAATGATGAACATGCTCAGGACCGTACTAGGGACCACAGGGTCATATCTGATGGTGTTTGGATAGCCTCAAGGGGGTCAGACTGGGGCCTTGTGCATGTGAGGCATCATTCCAAACCTTTAACAATCTAGTCCCCTTTAAAATCATTTAACGGCTTAATACTTATTATCGTTAAGGTGATGTGTTTACAATGGTGTTGGCATTTCTGGCGTGGTATGTAACACTGACCTCAAATTTTATTTAAAAAAATTGTGGTGACAATGTGTAAAATAAGAGGGAGAGAGATGCAGAGACAGAGAGAGAAAGAGTGGAAATGGGGCTGTTTGCTATTAAGGCAGCATGGGGGGGTGGACGGGGGGGTGGGGTACATTGGTGGTGGAAATGGGGCACTGGTGGAGGGATGGGTGCTGGTATTCTGTATTACCAAGAACCAATTATGAACACCTTTGTAATTGTATGTTTCACGGTGGTATAATAAAAAATTAAAAAAAAATTGTGGTGAGGAGCATACCCAGCAGTACTTGAGCAGGGGGATGGGATTGTGGGTGAGGTAGGGTATGTGTGTGTGTGTGTGTGTGTGTATGCATGCCATGTTGTGCCTGAGATTCATTCCAGTTCTCTTCCATGTAAAGCATGCACTCCAGACCTTTGTGCTATTTCCCTTCACTATACTTCTAGTGTTTTTCTTTATTTTGTTTCTTATTTTGTTTTGGTAGGGGTTGAACCCAAGGCCTCACATAGGCAAGACAAGTGCTCTATGGCCAAATATATTCACAGCCCTCTCTTTTACCATTTAAGAAAGAATGTTTTCATGTATTTTTTATTTGACAAAAGAAAATTTCCTTTGAAGTTGTGACCTAATTTTATTTTTCAGTACAGTGTGCTCTGAACATTGATGTATTTGATAAAGAAAAAAAATTTTGTATTTTTTCTCAAGTAGTTTATGATCTTATGCATATAGAAAATAATTATGGATTAGCATGAGGGAACAACTTTGTATCTCCTTCTATAGCAAGTGTATCATTGTGATTATTATTTACTTTAATTGATGGATTGGGATTGTCCACCTGAGAGATCCATAGTGAGGGGCCTGTGAAATAAAATAATATACCTCATTCCCATGACCTGGTGGAATGGTCTGAGGCTCTTTATGTTCCTGGAGCAAGCAGGTGCCCTTGGGCTCTACTTGCATGAGACAGGACATATGGAGATGTTACTGGTGCCCGCTCGAGCAAATCGATGATGAACGGGAAGACAGTGATACAGTGATACAGTGATACTGGGTATGATTTCTGAAGGCCATCAAGTACACATTATAAGAATATAAAGAGAATTTTCTATTTTTCTAATTAATATTTTATACCACTGTGAGATATACAATTACAACGTTGTTCATGTTTGGAGGTTTCGGTCACACAGTGTTCCAGCACCCCCGCCTCCACCAGTGCCCATTACCCACCACCGATGCCATTCCCTCCCCTCTCCCATAGCCTGCCTCCATGGCAGGTTTTTTTTTTCTTTTCTCTCTCCCTCTCTCTCTCTTTTCCTTCTCTTACACATTGTGGGTTGCAACACATACACTTAGAGGTCATCGTGGTGCACTTTTTTGCCTGTATTTAATGCTCAGTTCTAGGTTGGCATTAGCCCTTTCAACATTTATTTGCACATGATCCCTTCTCTGTCTTACCTAACCTCTGACTCCCACACGTTTGTGGTAATTTCCACTTTTGGTAAGACATCCAGATCCACGCTTTCACCTGACGTTGGATTTTGGTATCATAATATGTATATATGTATTTATGTCATGCAAATAAATGCAGTCAGAGAATTTTCTATTTGTGAAGCAACAAATGTCTTATTAAAATCCCACTAAACTCTTTGATTGGTTTATGGATTGCAGTGCTGGGGATGAACCCGGGCTTCACTTTCCTCAGCCCAGTTAGATATTAATCCATGAAAAGTCAAATAAAAATTAAAGTGAGGGCCAGAGCGATAGCACAGCGGGTAGGACATTTGCCTTGCACGTGGCCGACCTGGGTTCGATTCCTGGCATCCTATATGGTCCCCTGAGCACTGCTAGGAGTAATTCCTGAGTGCAGAGCCAGGAGTAACCCCTGAACATCACCAAGTGTGATGCAAAAAAAAAAAAAAAGTGCGGCCAGAGCGATAGCACAGTGGGTAGGGCACTTGGCTTTGCATGAGGCCGACCCAGTTTCAATCCCTGGCATCCCATATGGTTCCTTGTGCATCACCAGGAGTAATTCCTGAGTGCATAGCCAGGAGTATAACCCCTGAGCATTGTAGGGTGTAACCCCAAAAGAAAATTAAAAGTAAAATAAAGGCCCTGAGGTTACCTCTATGTTATTCCTGGAAGAAATTTGCCTTCTGCTTTAGGTCTAATAAAGAGCCAGCTTCCGTGTAGTCTCCTTTAGTCAACTAGATGCTACAGAAGCACTTTCCTTCTGGTCACAAAATATGTTCCTTGAATATTGGTGACAGCAGTTCCTGTTATCTGACGAAGGCACCTGTATCTGACAGGAACAGAGATCTTTCTTTGAGTAAGCAACTAAGCTTTACGTATTGGAAATGTTTAGTATAAATGACAAGAGCAAGTTATTCATATAGGCAACTAGCTCATGTTTCAGATTTTCATAGTAGATTAATGAAAGTAGGAAAGTTTTAATGATCACTTTGAATAATTTAATAACTGAATAATTTGAAAATAATTGAATAACTGAAATAGTCACTTTGAATTATTTGAATAACTGAATCTTATTTTTGAATATCTTATTTTTCCTATTCTTCACTCTTCTTAAGGTGAACAAGAAAAATTTGAAGTAAATTTAAGTGATTTTTATTTAAAGTTTCCTTCCCCATGGATAGTTGAAAAACCTTTATTGGTCTGGAGTGATAACTCAGCGGCTGCAGCCCATGATCCTGTTTAGTCCTTGGGACGACCCCTGGCACTAATTGGTCCCCCAAGCACTGAACTAGGAGTAGCCCCTATGCACCACTGGGTATGGCTCCAAACCTGCCCCCTTCCCTCAAAATAAAGGTAAATAAATACTTGAGCGTCTTTGTGATAGGCGATTAATGAAAAAATTTAAGGAGGGCTGGAAGCTAATGATGTTGCAAAGCTGTGGAATGTTTGTTTAAGCTCTCCTCATTATTACTGTGTGGTAGTTTCTGGATTCCACAACTACATCTTGCCTTGAAAGCAACTTTGTAAACATACACACTACATTCTGCTTTTGAACTGGATTTAAAAATTTGGGGAATTTTCTACTTTTCCCAAATCAAACTTAAAATACTGTCTTACTTTCAAGACTTACCGTAATTTGATTATATTTTGCGTATCGCACTCAGGAATTACTCCTGGCGGTGCTCGGGGATCATATGGAATGCCCGGGATCGAACCCGGGCCGGCAAAATTAATACACCCCTCTTCTGAAAAACTAAAGTGCTGACCAGATTTATTGGCATTTGGGGCCAGAGCACTAGGGCAGCGTGAGGGAGCTTACATGCAGCTGCCCACATGGGTTTGATTAGTGGCATCCCATATGTTCCTCTGAGCACCTCCAGGAGTGATCCCTGAGCTCAAAACTAGGAGTTTATCCTGAGTACTGCTGGATATGTGCCCCCCCTTACACCACACTCACACACACACACACAAATAAAAAGGAAAACAAAGACAACAAAAATTTATTAGCAATTCTGGGGCCAGAGCGATAGTACAGCAGGTTGCGTGTTTGACCCAGGTTCAGTCCTCGGCATCCCATATGGTCCCCTGAGCATTACCAGGAGTAATGCCTGAGCATTGCCAGGTATGACCCAAAGAAGAAAAAAGAAGTGTCAGTATTTCATTACATGCAGTAGTCCTTTATCTGTGGGATATACTTTCCAAAACACCCTATGGATGCTTGAAATCCTAGATGGAATCCTAGATACAAACGTGTGTGTGTGGTGTACATTTTTCTAGATATACACTATGCATTTTACTATATTTTATATAACCTATGATAAAGCATATATAATTTTTATTGTAAGAGATTAATAATAAGTAATAAGATGAACGGGAAGACAGTGATACAGTTATATAAACTTATTTAAAGTAGTTTTATTTAAAGAATAAAATGGTATACTAGGAAAACATACTTAATGTTTATTAAGAGTCATTAGGGGCCTACTCATGCTTAGGGATTGTATGAGTTTTGTGTGCAAGAAACCTTTTTTGGGTGTTAGGGAGTGCATCCATCAATGCTCAGGGCTCTGTGGTTGGCCATCACTTCTGGTAGGGTTTGGGTTCTGGGATTGAACCTCGGTTGGGCAGGTACAAGGCAAGCACCTTAGCTTCTATACTATCTCTTCCCCACCCCCACCCCCCCTGTTTTGGGAGAAGTTTGGCCACATATGACTGTGTTCAGGACTCCTGACTATTTAGGGATCTATTCTGAAAGGACTCTAGGTACTGAGGATTGAACCTGGGTCAGCTGCTTGCAAGACAAATGCCTTACCCACCCTACTATCTCTTTGGCCCTACACAAGGAATCTTCAAGTGCATCAAACTTGATCATTTGTGAAGAGGTGAAAACGTTTGAATCTCTAGAGTTTCTTCATTTTCCCTCCCCTCCCATAGTCTGCTTCTATGGCAGGTTCTTTATCTCTTTTCTCTCTTTCTCCCCCGCCCCTTCCTTCTCTTACATATTGTGGATTGTAATACATACATGTAGAGGCCATCATGTGTATTTTTATTGCCTGTATTTAATGCTCAGTTCTAGGTTGGTATCAGCCCTGTCAACAATTATTAGCACATGTTCCCTTCTCTGTCTTACCTAACCTCTGACACGTTTGTGGTAATTTCCACCTTTGATAAGACCTCCTGATCCATGTTTCGCCTGACGTTGGATTTTGGTATCATAATATGTAGAGTTTCTTCATTTTTGGCGGGTGTGTGGGGAGCTTCCCAAGCAGTGTGCTCAGGATGCCACTTCCTGTGATTCTCTGTTCACTGTGTAGGATTGTTCTATGCTGAGACTCAGCAATGAGGCACTTCAGGCCCAGTACAGTGGGGGCCCCCTGCAATGCTGGAATGGAGGAGGCCCAACCTGTGAAACCTGGAGATCGACTCCTGGCCTAAATATTCACCCTCTGGAGCTTCGCCCCCCGCCCCCTCTTTTGAGAGGTGGTGATTGTTTGAGCCCCACCTGGTGGTGTAGAGGACTGTTCCCAGCTCTGTACTCTGGGGTTTTTCCATCAGGTGCTCAAGAGACCTTTTGTCAGGATCACAGTGGAGTCAGCTGCATGCAAGGCCTCTAAGCCATGCACTATCTCTCCAGCCCCCGTCTGTTCTTATATCTATTCTCGGTGTGTCTTGGAAGAGAACCAGGAGATGCAACAGAGACTAGATAATTTGTTTTTGAAAGAAAAGTAGTAAAATTGTCACAGGTGTATTTTCAGGGTCAGTCCTTAGAGCCTTGCTGCTCGTCTTTCCTGTCCGGTAGCTGCCCTGTTTTACAATCTGACTGCATACATGTTTCAGGAAGGCCACTTAAGCCCTGATAATGGATTTAAAGTTTTCCCCTAAGGCTAGTGAAAACCACTAGTGAGTTTTAAGTAAAGACGTGACTTCAGCTTTTTACTTTTGGTGGATTTTCCCTCTAGCACTGCACTGAAGGGAGGTTATCTAGAGCAGAGGTAGTCAGGATGCCCCAAAATGAATACGTGAAACAGGTAGTAACTAATAGTGCAGTTTGTGACTCGTAAGCTTATTTGTATGACCTTTAAATTTCACTTTGGGCTGATTGTCTCCTTGGAAGAGTGGAACTTTTTATGACAAAATAAATAACCTCTTCTATAATAGTATTTTGCCATGAGGTAATAGAAGTGGGGGTGGTGGGTTAGAGACATTTCCTAAAGGGCTTTAAACAATCCGTTGCTGACCCCCTCTCCCCATTAATTTATACTGGAGTGAAACACATGTTTCTGTTGGGGACTTGTTCTGTTGTGTTCTGATGGGAGAAACACTGCACTGGAGCATGTATACTCCAAGGTGAAAGAACTAACCTGCCGGGTAAACAGCCAGAGGAAAAGTTTCCTAGCAAGTGGGGTCTTGTTCATTCAAAAGTGTTTTAACTTGAACAGGTTTTGCTAATAAATAAATACATAATTGTGTTCCCTGAGTACTTGTGTTGTGGGAGTTCAGATTTTAGGTGCTGGATTGTTCCTTTAGTTACTTTTCACATAATTAAAAAGCACTCATTAAATGATCACTTTCCAACTTTTGTGACAGGAAAGAAGTTTTCTGTTGTTGAAACAGTATCTGATTACTGTTGAACATTTCTCTTTGGTCTAAATTTCTCGTTTTAAAAACATTCTTGAAAGGGGTTAATCTTAAAACCACAGGTATGGACAGGTCTAGGTATGTGATCTGTTCAGCTGTTTTGCAAGGTGCTATAAATGCTGCCTGCCTGTAATCTGATACCAGAAGGCCCCAGTGGCCAAGGATGGAAAGTGGAGAACAATGTGAAAGAACCAGAATTTCAGGTCTGGATAGTGAAGAATTGCAGCCTGCCTGAAAGAGTTCTGGATCTGGTCATCAGAGTGTTAGCAAAAAGGTAAAAGCCTAGAGAAGTTAGCTGGTTTAGTTTGTGTGTATTTACTTTAAATAAATAAGAAACAAAAAGCTGAACATGGTTGAAAGCTAATCTGAGTTTATTAGATTGCTTTGTTCTGTTTCGGCTTTACTGGTCGGTAGAAGCCTGTCTCTGAGGTTCTCTATACAAAAAAAATTAAATAGTGTTTTGTTCACACAAAAATAAAATTAGACTTTTGAAAACGTTTCTAGATATTTCCTTTTCCCCACTCCTTTCCACACCCAAACCATCTTCCAAAGAAAGATGCGCAAGAATGGGTAGTTACTTAATGATATCGGTCGTAATATAGTTTCTGCGAATTTCAAAATAATTTAGAAAGTTCTGTTTGCTTAAATTCCTTGAATAAATAAAATAATTTAAATAGAATCATTTTCTTTTTTAATTAAAGTAGGATATGCTGAATGCAGTGGGGCCATTTGTTCTTGTGATTTATTTTTTATTTTTATTTATTTACTTTTTTGCTTTTTGAATCAAACTCGGCGGGATGCTGGGGCATCAAACCCAGGTCGGCGCGTGCACGGCAAACCCCTGCCCACTGTGCTGTCACTCTGGCCCCCTGTTCTTGTGATTTAGAGAGTGTACTGTATTGCTTGCCTTGCACATGGACAGTGGGGTTTGGGGTTTGATCCCTGGCACTCCATATGATTCCCTGGGCTCTGCCAACAGTCCTGATCACTGCTGGGTGTGACTGAACACATCAATCTTCCCACCCCAGCTGCACAAAAAAATTTTTAATAGGGCTCTGTAGTGAAATTTCTTTTACAGTCTGTTACTAATCTTGTTTTTGTTTGTTTGGCTTTTTGGGTCCCACCCAGCGATGCTCAGGGGTTACTCTTGGCTCTGCACTCAGGAATTATTCCTGGTGGTGCTCAAGGGGCCATAAGGGATGCCAGGGATTGAACTCAGGTCTGCCGCATGCAAGGCAGAGGCCCTATCAGCTGTGCTATCACTCTGTCCCCTAACTAATCTTGTTTGATTTCCTTTAAATATGGTTAATTGTACCTGCATTTGCTTTCTTTTTTAAATATCCACAGTTTAAAAAACACAATGATTATAATAAGTGTATTCAAATAATTAGGAAGGAAAAGGATGTTAAAATTTATTTGAAGTTCTTTAGTGAGTTGTTAAATTCTAAAAGTCTGTATAAAAATTGAATTTTCCGGGGCCGGGGCGATAGCCCAGCAGGTAGGGTGTTTGCCCTTACACGGCGGCCCATGCCGGCCCGGGTTCGATCCCTGGCATCCCATATGGTCCCCTGAGCAACGCCAGGAGTGGTTCCTGAGTGCAGAGCCAGGAGTAACCCCTGAGCATCGCCGGTGTGACCCAAAAAGCAAAAAAAAAAAAAAAAAAATTGAATTTTTCCTTTCTTTCCTTTGTGAGCCTCCCCAGCAGTGCTGGAGGTGTTCTAGGGAGGCTGGAGCTACTGGGGATTGAACCGGGGCCCTCTGCATGCCAGGTGTGTGCTGGCATTTTTTGAACTGTCTCCCCACTGTTGTGAATGAAGAAAGAATTAAGATGGGCTGATGTGTTAGAGTTTGGTAATTAACATTTATAATAACATTTAAATATTTAAATCAATCATTGAAAAATAACAAATTCTACTGCGGTATCTAGGTAAATATATGATTGAGAACTTTTTACTAGGTGTATTACATGACATGGGGCAGAGCTGCTACTTGCTCTCCCTGTGCCCAGCCACTCATGAGGCACCTGGGTGGAATGGCGGATTCTATCCCTGGCCTGCCACCCCAGCAGAGCCTCATAACAAGCCAGACGACCCCCCTACTCCATGGGGCCCGCCATTTTCCACGTCCGACTTCCCTCTCATCACAACTCCACCCAGCAGACCAGACTATCATAGTTCAGCTTGCATGGCCGGTTCATCAATAAATACTTTATTTAGAGGTGACTACAAGAGTATGCCACCCGCACGGCAAGCCTGGCAAGCTGCTCAGATCATATTTGATATGCCAAATACCAGTAACATTTATATTAGGTCATTCCCATGACCTAATATAATGGTTTGAGGCTCTTTATGTTCCTGGAGCAAGCGAATGCCTTTAGGTTCTACTAGCATGAGACAGGACATATGGAGATATTACTGGGGCCCGCTCTAGCAAATAGATGATGAACGGGAAGATAGTGATAGTGATTACATGAAATAATATAGAGACCTTGGCTATGGATATCTGTGTAAGGGAGTTGTTATCTTTTCAGATATTCTGCTAAAGAAAAGTCCGATTGAATGTGTTAGAGTTTGGTAATTAACATTTATAATAACATTTTAATATTTAAATCAATCATTGAAAAATTAATGATTTTTTAATGTAACTATGCAGGCAGGAGTACAGAATTGGACTGGGAATTTGGACCTCTCATATTGTCCACTCCCCTGGATCCCATTTAGCTCTTAGATTTGGTTGACCAGATTGTTAAATATCTAAATGCAGCTGTTCAAGGAGTCCATTATCTGGCCTGAGTAATCCCTAGTGCTTTTTCAGCCTAAGCGTTTGTCTACACTTAGATGGAGAATGAGTAGGCCCTTTGAATTTTGTACAGAACTTACCTTCATACCAATGTCACTCAGTCTGTTAGCTAATATAAAACATTCCAATATAAAATACATGTAAAGGCCAAATATAACTTGCTACACAAGAATTTCAGTCATTGTAATTTATGGCTTTATGCCTTGCATTTCATTTCTAATATGTGTAGCTTCTTGTTTCTAACTCTCTTTAATCTCTTTTTGTTCATTTCTATATTATTTTTTCCAGTGTAATTTTTTCAAAATATTCTTGTTTTTTTTATGCTGGGTATGCATATATGTTGAAAAGAATAGTTTGTTATTTTGTAAAATGTAAAAGTACTCTCTGGGAACTGAACTGATGAGGTACTTACTTGCATATGACTGACCCAAGTTGAATGCCCGACCACATAAAGTTCCCTAACCACCACCATGAATGATTCCTGAGCACACTATTTGTGGCCACCACAACCCCCAAATAACAACAACAGTACAATTTTCTGTTTATGTACTTGGCATCTGAGGTTACTTAGAGAAATCTAGCCATGATACCCTACATAAATACAAACACGGTTAAGTACTTTATTAAGAGTACTTATTCAACCAGCGTATGCTCTGGTGTGTTTAGTATTCTTTTGGGCTAGAATGGTCTTTTTTAAAACCTATTTTGCCATTTGATTGGTTTCCTTTACCAATTTTCTTACTGATTATAATGGGTTGGTGCTTTATAGCAACTTCCAAAGGGCAACAATGATTGTTTTAAAATGCTACTCTAAAAAAGAGGTTAAAAAAAAACCTGCCATAGAGGTAGGTTAGAGGAGGGGGGGGAAGTGGGGACATTGGTGGTGGGAAATGGGCACTGGTAGAGGGATGGGTGCTGGAACACTGTGACCGAAACCCAAACATGAACATCTTTGTAATTCTATATCTCATGGTGGTGTAGTAAAACAAATAATAATAATAAAAAAAAAAGAAAAAAAATGCCACTCTAAGAATTTATTGATAGAGATAGATCGGAGGGTTAGTGTGCATGATTTGCCTGTAGGGGGCCTTTGGTTAGATTCTTCTACCTCATAGTCTCCAGAGTACCCTTGGGAGTAATCCCCAAGCACAAGCAGGCTATAGCCCCTAAAGCCTCTAGGTGTGGCTCAGGAACCAAAACAAAATGTTATTTTAAGTTAGAAGAATTTTTTAAAGTATTTTATTATATCACCGTGAGATATACAATTACAAAGCTCATATTTGGGGTTTTGGTCATACAGTGTTCCAGCACCCATCCCTCCACCAGTGCCCATCTCCCACCACCAATGTCCCCGGTTCCCTCCCCCTCCCCCAGCCCGCCTCCATGGCAGATTCTTTTTTTTTTTTTTAAATATTTTATTACACCGCCATGTGATATACAATTACAAAGATGTTCATGTTTGGGTTTCCGTCATACAGTGTTCCAGCACCCATCCCTCCACCAGTGCCCATCTCCCACCACCAATGTCCCCACTTCTCTCCCCCCTTCCCCAGCCCGCCTCCATGGCAGGTTCCCAATCTCTTCTCTCTCTCTCTCTCTCCCTCATCTCCTACACATTGTGGATTGCAATACATACATTTAGAGATTATCATGTATATCTTTTCTCCTATATTCAATGCTCAGTTCTAGGCTGGCATTATCACTTTTGACAAATATTAGCACACTGTTCCCTTCTCTGTCCAACCTAACCACTGATTCCCACATGTTTGTGGTAGATTCCACCTTTTTTTTTTTAATTGAAAGATGCTCATGTAGAGCTTTGGTTCTACAGTGTTCCAACACACACCTTCCGCCTGAACCCATCTCCCATCACCAATGTCCCCACCTCCCTCCCCCTCCCGCACCTCAACCACTTGGCGGGTTCTGTATGTCATTTCTTTCCTCTTTATATCTCCTTCCCAACAAACTTTCCTGCTCTTCGTGGAATGCAGTGCATTAAAAGACATTACTGTTTCACTATTTTAGTGGACCGCAAGGCCACAAGCGGCCGCAGGACCTGGGCTCGAACTGGCTTTGCTCTGTTGATCTGGTCGTGAGGCAGTTTCCCAGCGTCCGGACAGCAAAAATGGTGGCTAGTGTGATGGGCGAGTCTCATCCGGCTGCTTCCGGGACCCCCCAGAGGCAACGGGCCCACTCCCCAAAACCCATCTGCCCTCCTCGGGGTTCCATGGTCAGCTAGGCCTGGCGCGAGCCGAGCGCCAGCCTCCCCAGCCGTCCGTGAGACCCTGTATGCTGGCCCGAGGGCAGCTCCCGGGCAGGGCCACCAGGCTCGACAAGATGGAGGGGGAAGGGACGACCACGCCTCCATCTGACGACTTCCCAGTGATTCCCGCCTCTTGGAGCATGGCAGATTCTTTATTTCTTTCCCTTTCTCTCTCTTTTTCCTTCCCTTCCAGACAATGGACTATAGAACATACATTAAAGGGTTGTCATGTGTATCTTTTGCCTGTATTTAATGCTCAGTTCTAGGTTGGTATTAGTACTTTTGACAATTGTTAGCAGAAGAATTTTTTAATTAATTAATTTATTTTTATACCACCGTGAGATATACAGTCACAAAGACATTCATAATTCGGTCTCAGTCATACAGGGTTCCAACACCCATCCCTCCACCATTGCCCCATCCCCACCACCAATATCCCCACATTCCCGCACACCTCCCCCAGCCTGCCTCCATAGCAGACACTCCACTCCCTCCCTTCTTCTCTTTCTCTCTCTCTCTCTCTCTCTCTCTCTCCCTGTCTCTGTCTCTGTATCTCTCTCTTATACATTGTGGCTTGCCCTACAGACATTGAGGGTTTACATGTAAGTCTCTTTGTACATTCAGTTGTGAGTTCTAGTCTGACATTACCATTCCCCATTCCCCACTAGCCCCCTCCAGTTTGTTACAACTACTGTTAGCAGAGTTTTAAACTCTTGTTCTCAATCCTTTTTAAGCACAAGGGGACTGGAGTGATAGTATAGCAGATACGGAATTTGCTTTACACAGAGCTTACCCCCGTTTGATCCCCACCATCCCATATGGTCCCCGAGCATTGCCAGGAGAATCTCTGAATACATAGTCAGGAGCAACACCTGAGAATCTCTGTGGCACCAAAACAAAAACAAAACACACCCTTTAAACACAAGGGTTTAGGGTCCTTTGAAGGTGGGGACCTGAGCACAGAGGGTAGGGTGCTTTGCAAGAGACCAATCAGTTCGATCTCCGGTATCCCATATGGTCCCCAGAGCACTGCGGAGTAATTCCTGAGTGCAGAGCCAAGGGGTAACCCCTGAGCATTGCCAGGTGAGACCTCCCCTCCTACCCCCATAAATAAAGCCCTTTGAAGGAAACTCAGATTTTTTTTCAATGAGGGAATAAAGAAATATGAGAAGCATTAACCTTTTTGACTGTCATATATTTATGATACCTGAAATCTTCATAATAAACTAAACAGAAATGAACCATTTTAATTGGTTGTAGTAACCAGCAGTGCAGCTGAGGGTTTTGTATTTATAATCAGAAAGTTCATTCTGTTTGGAATATGGGAATAATGGGACTCTGTTAAAGGCTGCTTACTAGACAGGGTGAGGTCCCAGTTTTGCAGCACTTGGCTTTATCAGATAGTGCCAGATATTTAGGCACTATAAAAGAATTAGAATTCCGTTGATAATAGGCTATGGTGGTTTTTGTTGAAGTGTAAATAGCTCTGGTAGAGTATGGAAATCTCTCTTCCCATATACTTTACTGGCATACACCCAGTACATCTCTTGTCTGAGACTGTAAGGAAGCTAATGGTGATTGAGTAAAATTAATGTTTCTGCACACATTTTGCATCTCATATTAACAACTCCTCATTTGGGTGTTATTTACTGTACACATTTTGCAGAATGAGAAAGCCATGGAACTATAGGAGGATGCTGAGGCTTAAGTTACGTGTCCAGGGTCTTAGTGCAGAAGATTTAGATCCCAGGGGTCTGGATCTAGTCTGATACTCTTAGGTGTTTGACTTGTTGTACTATTTTACCTTAAGTCTGTTTATTTTAGTGATTAATGGCTAGGGAATCTTACTACTGAGAAACTCCTGTGATATGTCTCCTTAATAAGAATGTGATTATGACATCTAAACAATATGAGAGCTAGCTTGTGGAGTTTTTATTATTTGATGAATCCTTGGCTAGATGAACCTAAATAAGTCTTTGTGTTCAGCGGAATTAGATAATGATTTTAGTTATTTGTTATTTTATAAAAGTTAAATGACTTTTAAAATGAAATATGTTTGGAAACTATTAATATAGAAGTGTTCCTGAATGTCCTACATATACCAATTGTTAACAGTTTAAACGAGCACTAATTTTACTCAGGACCTTAAAATTTATTAGGGTGGACAGGGACTTTCCCATAGTCTTAATAATCATGATTTTTTTATATTATAGCAGTTTTGAAGAATAAAATTAAGCTTAGTTTTGGCAGACTTTGACACATTCAGCTTTGAGGAGCCCTGACAGGGACTTACCTAATAGTTGTGAATTTGGAGGTCAGGTGCTGAACTAGAGATTGGAGTTGTATTCAGATCGATAGTCGTATTAGAAATCTGTTGTAAAGTATTACAAGCATAGGGTTTGGGTAGACTTTTTAGAGAAGAGGCTCTATGTCAGTTACCGACAGATTGTTGGTTTAGGAAATCAACATTCTACCTGTAGCCCTATGGCGCTGCCAGTGCATACCTTTGACAATCACTTGTCTTCCCGTTGATCATACATTTGCTCAAGTGGGCACAGTAATATCTCCATATGTCCTGTCACATGCTAGTGTAGCCCAAAGGCATCTGCTCAGTCCAGGAAGATTAAGAGATGCAAACCATTCCATCAAGTCATGGGAATAAGGTCTATAATTGTTACTGGTATTTGGCATATCAAATACAACACAGGTAGCTTGCCAGGCTCTGCCGTGCGGGTGGGATACTCTTGTAGTCACATATAATCTCTAGCATTTATTGATGAACTGCGCGGCTGGGATTGGCTCTTCTGCTGGATGGAGCTCTGACAAGAGGGGAGTCCAGATGAGGAAAATTGCAGCCCTCATGGAGTGGGGGGTTTTCTGGCTTGTTGCAAAGCTCTGCTGGGGTGTCAGGACAGGGCTAGAACCCGCCATCCTTCCCAAATGCCTCGTGAACAGCTGGGCACAGGGAGAGCCGATAGCAGCTCTGCCCCATGTCTGTGAGTCTCTGGATCAGCATACCTATGCTGGGCTGGAAAAAAAGCTGCTGCAGGGTGGGTCTTGGCAAGCAGGGCTGTGATTGGCTTTTCAGCTGAGTGGAGCTCTGAGCGAGGCCCCTCATGGTGTGGGGGGGTTCCTCCGACAATACACGCAATTAATTCATAAAATTGAGTTATTGACCTAGATACTCAGTCTCAACTGTTACTGAAAAAAAAAGTAATACCCCAAGACCATTATTTATGTACCTGTAATATATACGGGTTACATGTCTTAATTAGAAATCAGAAGATTTCTTCTCAAGAATCACCTAGAGCGCTGGAGAGATAGGAGCTTGTTGGAGTGCGTGCTTGCTTAGTATGTAGGCGACCTGGATTGATCCCTGGCACCATGTATGGTCTCCTGACCAATTCTGTAAGGCCAAAACCTAAAATAGAAAAGAATCATCTTGATACTACAGCATTACAAATTTTTCATACAGAAGAATGGGAAGGAGTAAAAGAAAGCAGAGGATCAAAAGCCTAATTAAGCCAATAAAATGATGCAAAAACTTTACTCACACATATTCAGTTCATGAACTTCTTTCTATCTAGAAATGAACAGAGGGGCTGGAATGATAGTACAGTGGTAGGGCATTTGCCGACCTGGGTTCAATCCCGGCATCCCATTTGGTCCCCTGAACACCACCAGGAGTAATTCCTGAGTACAGAACCAGGGAGTAACCCCTGAGCATTGCCGAGTGTGACCCAAAAAGAAAAAAAAAAAGAAAAAGGAAATGAACACAAACACTGATCAGATGAAAGGTGTCTATCCAAGAAAAGTTGCTTTATGATTATAGGCTGTTGTTTAAGTTTTGGCTTATTATTGTTGATTTCTATAGTGTATTGCTGGTGAGTTAGATATGGGCATGCAGATTGTTTGTCTCTATTTTGAAGCAGAATGGCAGTGTGGAAGGACGAGTGCAAACAGTATGAGGGACTGGGGAGAGCATAATAATCTGGAGCACACATTTTGCATGCTGGAAGCCTGGGTTCAGCCCCCAGCACAGCAGTATGGTCCCCCTGTGTACCATACTGCCTCCCTGAAAAAAAAAGTTAGATGATTGCAGTGGAAAGAAGGTGAAACTTTACATTGATTGATTCACATTGGTCTTTGTTAGAGTGTCATTTCATATATATATATATATATATATATATATTTTTCTTTTGTGTCACACCGGCGATGCTCAGGGGTTACTCCTGGCTCTGCACTCAGGAATTACTCCTGGCGGTGCTTGGGGGACCATATGGGATGCCGGGGATCAAACCCCGGGCTGGCATAGGCCGGCCGCGTGCAAGCTAAACGCCCTACCCAGAGTTCTCTGGTTACTGCACATGAACCCAGGCCTCCTGGTGCAAAGCCTGTGCTCAACCCACTGAGCTCTCCTGCTCGTGGAGTAAATAGTCTTTTGGAATCACCTTTTATGGTTAAACTGGTGTGTCAGAAAACAGCGCTTAATTCTGGTCTTCCTTTCTTCCTTACTTCCCCGACCAGCGCTGCTTAGTGCCTGGTGATCCAGGCGAGGTTCTCACACAAGGAAGGCAAGTGCTTTACCACCAAGGCATATCCTTGTCTCTGGCTGTACTTTTTCTTATGTGATTTTTCAAATTTGGAATAATGGTTCCCTCTTTATCAAAGCTACTGTTTATGAAAAATTTATAAATACTGTTGGCACCTAAAAATACATTATTGTTAATATAATCCTTTTGTTGGTTTGTTTGCTTGGGGGCTGTACCCTAAGGTGCTAATGAGATTCTCAGAAAGTTTTCAGGGGGTTGCTGCTGATGGGTCTGGGAGAGCCTGCTGTGCATTTGTTTGTGTACACAGTTTTGGAAGGTACAGATGAAATTTTGGACAGTGGTCACTCTCTAAAGACGTTTGTAGGACAGGTGGTTATGTAGTGTCATGATTAGAACCCAGGACCGCATACATGCAAGACAAGTGCTCTACTATAGAGCTGTACCCTGGCCATAAGCAGCTTTCCCCATCTTTCTTCAGATACAGTGTATTGGTCAGAAATTACTGTATTTGTAAAAGAGAGACAGAGAAAGAAAATATGTATACTGCTAACGTTGAACTCAATAGAAATATTACCCAGATTGAAGTATTTAAAACCTAGTTTCTTTTCCCTTGATGGCCTTTGTTATTACGATGACTGAGAATCACGTGCACGGGCTTGAAGACTGCACGGTTAGGCTGCCAGCGGTCCTCGATGGCGGAGGTGCTAGGGCTGTGCCTTTTGAATGTGGCCGCACCAGGAATTGAACTCGCGGCTCATGCTTTCAACGCAGATGCTTTTAGCTACTGAACCACCCCTGGGTCTTTTTTTTTTCTAAATTAAAATAAAGTCTCCCCACTCCCTTCCCTTTGCTGTTGTGATGACCAGGGGTTACACACTTTTGATTCGCGGTGCTCACTGGGGATCACATAATTGCTTGCACTGTGCCAAAAATCAGACGGTTGTGGCTGTGGCACTCAGTTTTATGACATCAGCATGTTGGACCTGAACTTGTGAACCTCATGCCTTCAGGCAGGTGCTCTGCCAGGAGGCCTTCCCTGGGCTCAGGGTTGGATTTTATTTTTGAGGAAGTTTTGAGGAAGCAGGACCACTCCTGGCAATTCATGACTAACCAGGTGTGAGGGTTCAATGAGGACCGGAGGATTTGGTGCCACTCTAACCCTGAAGTGCTCAGGAGCCTCTCGGGCTATACCCAGGTGATGCTGGAGGGGGGTGTGTGGGGCCAGGGAATGGCTAGGGTCTATGCATACATGCACGCACCCTAACATTACATGCACGCATGCTAACCATTATACTCCCAGTCCTCAGACTGATTCTTAACCCTTTATGTTTATATCCGTGAGGTATCCACAGTCAACTTTGTCAACCTAGAGCCAGCACATACAGAGAATTGACTTTACTGAAATTTGGAGACTAGCACATAACAGCAAGATTTAAATTTTCTAGGAAACAAACAATTTTAATTTTAGAAAATTCATGAACTTGTCTCTGTACAGTTGTAATGGTAGAGACAGCCCAACAGACTGAGCGTATGCTGGTGCAGGAGGCGCAGGTTCAATGCCCTGCACCATATGGGCGCTAAGTTTTGCTGGGTGTGTCCCCCACGCCCTCAGTTCCCCACATCAAATTGTAAATGTTATTTCAGAGAACAAGCTTTTATGCAATGTGGTGATTTACTATTTAAAATGCCCAGAATGATAGTACAGCAGGTAGGATATTTTCCTTG
>JAJIBD010000725.1:0-34649 GCA_021461705.1 Cryptotis parvus | reverse complement strand
GAGAGATGCAGAGACAGAGAGAGAGAGAGAGGGGACAGAGAGAGAAAGAGAGGAAAACTGTGGTACCTGCTATTAAGGCAGCATGGGGTGGCGGGGAGGGGGGGGGGTAACAATTGGTGTGGAAATGGGGCACTGGTGGAGAATGGGTGCTGGTATACTGTATTACCAAGAACCAATTATGAACACCTTTGTAATTGTATGTTTCACTGTGGTATAATAAAAATTTAAAAAAAAAAAAAAAAACAAAAAAGAAATTAAAAAATAAAAAAAAAAAATGTTCATGCCTTTGCAAGCAGGCTAAAGAAAAAATTTATATTTTTAACAAACTGTCAGTGATTTTGAAATACCTCATTGGCTGTCACCTATTGAGTGAAAAACCTTGTGCAGCAATATATTGAGAAATTCTTTCTGCTTTGTTCCACATCTGCCCATCAGTCTACACATCCTATTGTGTCCATCTATATCAGACAAGCATCACATGGTTTTGAAGAAAAGTGTCTCTCTTTGAGGAATCACATTGAGATGACTTATGCATATTCCCCAAGTTTCTGATTCTCTGAGAGCCAAAACCTTTTTACTTTGGCACTGAATGATCACCAGTTTTACAGCTACATTCCTCCAATCCCATAGTGATTGGAATTGTGTACAAACTTTGTATTTGGCTCAGCTGGGTACTCTACATTTGTCACTTGAATCAAGAAATGATCTTCCAAAAACAATGAAGTTACTTTTCTGTTATTATAGCATAGCCAGTAATTTCTCCATCAAACCACTTAACTGTTTTATCACGCTTCAAGAATATGGTATAAGGACAAAGCTCAAGGAAGTATAACAATCAGTTGAAAAATAGTCAGTGGATAAGTAATCATAAACTCTAGTGTCACCTGACACAGAGTGAACAAGCAGATGAATGAGTCAGGATTTAAATGGTACTTATCATTCATCATTATAATAGACTTATTAATTCATAAAGTCTTGGTAAGTCAATTTTCTATAAAAAGGTTAATAAAAAAAAGTGGAAATGAAAAAAATAGCCCCAATGTGATAAAAAATGAAGGAGCTAAAATATCTTTACTGCAACATATCCCTCCTAATTATCCACTACTTTTTATATTAAAATGTTTCTGAATACAGGACTATATTTTCTCAGTATTTTGAAGGGCTAAAATAGTACAATTCCTTTTATTGCTAGCTCCTTTATCTTCCTCAGATGAACCAGCATAAATTAACCAACCTTAGAAAATATTTGAATGCTCTAAATGAATCCACAAATACACTGAGATAGTTTTAAGAAGTTATTTTTTACTACTAGTAAATATCAAACTGTCATATTTCAGGTTGTTTATTGGACCAAATCTTGCATTCACAGCATGGTGGCATGAGCTTATTTGTTTTAGATTTATGGGGAAGAAAATCACAAAGTGAGTCAAACATGAACATAATTAAGTCTTCTTTAGTTTGAAAATACTAATCAGCCATGTTGAAATAAAATTTAATAGTACTAGTTAAAAAAAGCATTTAATTGCACTTTGTAGCCCTTCATAGTGCTACAAAAGGAAATACAACAATGAGAAGCAATTGAAGAAAAAAAATTAGCTTTAAAAGGTGCTAAAATAAAACTTCTCAAAAAAGTCAGATGCAACTTCTTGAAATGAATCGGTTCTTAAAACTGTTTTAACAGACACTTAAAATATACCATTGGTTCTATTCAGAAAAATAGAGGAAGTATTCAAACCACCTAACTTTTGCTCTCAATATGGTACATGAACACAAAATACCATGAATGCAATTTTCGCTATGTTTTTCATTTTTCCTGGTTATCAACATAAAAATGGGCTACCTAGTTGTTCAAGTTGAAGCAAATAGGAATAAAGTGAATCAAAATGCTCAAGTTTTGTCAACTTCCAAGTCACAATATGAAATTCTACTGAACAGATTATCACCCAATTTTTAGGAAACTTCAGTCATAAATCAAAATAGAAATTTCCTGTGAAAATGGTTATAAATTTTAAAGCAGAAATAGCACATTGGTTACACTTAAACTGAGAAGTATAAAGAGTATATGTAAGATCACATGTAAACATAGTTATATATCCTAAAGTGCATTTCAAATAACAGAATAATCACTCTATGAAATCCCTTATATACAAGTAAAATTTAATAATATGTTACAGGTCCAAATTTCTATGCCATAGTGAGATCACTGCTGTTACCAGTGATTTGGTTTTTGTTTAATAATAGCTATATGATTAGAACCACATTGCCTACTAAACATTTGACACATACATATTCTAAGATTTCACACACATTAGAAGAAGGAAATATGTAACAAAAATGGTAATAACCAAAAAATAACATAAGATTTCTCTTTGTGTCTATGACCCTTTTTCTTTCACCTTATTTTTTACTTTCTATTTATTTCTTATTTTTCTATTTAGGAGAATATGTGTGTTTTAGACATAATCTGGTTCTAAGATGCAAGTTTATGCTTTTAAAGCTGAATGATAAGATGATATATCATACCACAGCAGAAAAATTTTCTTTATAATGAGATCTGAGGAAATAAAGAGAAATTCTACAGCTGTGATACATCAAGATTACACAGAGAATCCATAACTTTATATTCTTATACCCTCTGAGTAGACAACAGCAGAACTTTCTAGAAAAGGATATTCTCTGCAAAACATAAAACCATAGACCTAACAAATACACATGATTAAATATAGTAATTAATTAATAATCAACCATACAATTATTACTGCATTATTACAAACTGCCTCCTAACCGTGAACACCAGACCGTGCCTGGGATTCTCCGGACTCTTTGCTCAGGCCTCTTCCATTAATGTGAACCAATATGTGACTGAAGGGAAAATAAACAACAGAAAAAAAATTGGGTTCTCAAAGGCTATTTTATTGCTGAGATTCCTTAGGATTAAGTAGTGTTTTATAACAAAGTCAAATTGTTTGAAAATTAGAAAATTGGTTATAAAGCATTGCATGTGGAATTCGTAATGTGGGTACAAATAATCAGCACATATGTGATTTTTAATATAATATTTTGAGTGTTATTTAGCTTCTATCATTTTTGGAACTGTTCTGTTGCAGAAAGAGATCATAGGTATAAATGCAAATGTTTATTGTTTTGCTGATTTTAGATCAGTAATCTTATTCTATCAACTTCTATTTATTCTCATTAACTTCCACTTTATTTTCATCACATTTTCTATATCACTGTCTTCCCATTCTTCATTGATTTGCTCGAGTGGGCACTAGTAACATCTCCATCAGTCCTGTCACAGGACTGCCTGCTGCAAGGCCAGCCACTGCCTGTCCCCCGCCTTGCCTCTCAGTGCCCCCTCGAAGCTCTTAGCTGGAGTGTCCCAAGGGCGGAAGAGTTTACTTTGAAAAAATTAGAGTGTTCAAAGCAGGCCCAAGCCGCCTGGACACCGCAGCTAAGAATAATGAATAGGACCGCGGTTCTATTTTGTTGGTTTTCGGAACTGAGGCCATGATTAAGAGGGACAGCCGGGGGGCATTCGTATTGCGCCGCTAGAGGTGAAACTCTTGGACCTGTGCAAGAAGGACCAGAGCGAAAGCATTTGCCAAAAAATATTTTCATTAATCAAGAACAAAAGTCGGAGGTTCAAAGACCATCAGATACCGTCGTGAGTTCCGACCATAAACGATGCCGACTGGCGGTGTGGTGGCATTATTCCCATGACCCACCAGGCAACATCTGGGAAACCAAAGTATTTGAGTTCCTGGGGAGTATGGTTGCAAAGCTGAAACTTAAAGGAATTGACGGAAGGGCACCACCAGGGAGTGGAGCCTGTGGCTTAATTTGACTCAACATGGGAAACCTCACCTGGCCCGGACACAAACAGGATTTGTCAATCCTGGATTGATAGCTCTTTCTTGATTCCGTGAGTGGTGGTGCATGGCATTTTTAGTTGGTGGAGTGATTTGTCTGGTTAATTCCGATTTTCTATATATGTTTAAAAAATTATTGTATGTTTCATGTGTTTTTATAATTATTCAAATGCACCATTTTACTTCATCAATCTTCAATTTATTTTTTATTTTTTATTTATTTGTTTATTTATTTATTTTGCTTTTTGGGTCACACCCTGCAATGTTCAGGGGTTACTCCTGGCTCTGCACTCAGGGATTACTCCTGGCTGTGCTCTAGGGACCATATGGGATGCCGAAGATCAAATCCCGGGTTGGCTGTGTGCAAGGCAAACGCCCTACCCGCTGGACTATCACTACAGCCCCAATTTTTCTGTATTTTTATTACTATTTTGGGGCCTGGCCTTTCAACGCTTGCCTGGCTGGCCTGATATTCAACGTAAAAGCTTGAGAATGTGATGCTTCTCAGGTCCTATGGTACAGGGAATATCCAGGCCAATCCAGGGCTTTAGAACCTCTGAATTGAAATGGGTGATGCTCAAGGAAGCATATGGTTCTGGAAATGAACTGACGTCAGGCATATGCAATGCATGTGCCTTAACCTTTTGCACTATCACCCTGTTCCTGACACTCCCTCAATTTGAAGTGTTGGTCCAGTTTTGTAAGGGGCCGTGTGAAATTGTTATTTATTTGTTAAACTCAATCCCTGAAAGAGATCTGGGACTCTGAATGCCTCTGATTGAATTTTTTTTTGGAAAAGTAACAGAAGTGCTGATGAAGGGAGGGAAGTGCATTTGCACTGTAAGCATAATTCCAGGATTCTGGCTTCCATATAGAGACAGAAGCAATCAATCATGACTGACATGAGGCGATGCAAAGAGTAAAGATGGCAAGACATGATCACCTACAGAAAACTGTTATATTTATCCCATCTGTAACTCATTCATTGCTTCTACAATTTTCCTAACATTCTTTCACTCACATCTAAAAAACTGGCAGAAAATTCAGCTAGATTTATTTTTATGACCCCTGGTTTCACTCTCTTCAATATTTTGGGGGAAATACCAACTCTCATGCTGACTTCTTTTTATTAAATATTTTTAAAATATGCATGCTCTGAAAACTGAGTAGTCTATGTTTATCTAGCTAGTCAATTTAGCGCATAAGATACATAATATTTTAGTACTTAACAGTCAGGCACCCCATAAGTATCCTTGGAAAAGAGAACATGCTTATTGGTAACAATGGACACACTTTTTTACAATAGATACCATCTTTTCTGCCAAAGCTGCAACTGAAATTAAAAACTAAAAAGTTGGGACAATTATCCTCCTAGCAGCCACATTCTAAGTCACTTCTCCATTCCACAGTTTTGGAGAGCTCATAAAAAAATAAATAAAAAGAAGACATGGGGGCAGAGCTGCTACTGGCTCTCCCTGTGACCAGCCGCTCACGAGGTGCCGGGAGGGATGGTGGGTTCTAGCCCTGGCCCACCATCCCAGCAGAGCCTTGCAACAAGCCAGACGACCCCCCAACTCCATGAGGGCCTCCATTTTCCACATCTGGACTTCTCTCTCGTCAGACCTCCACCCAGCAGACCAGCCTATCAGCGCTAGCTCGTGCGGCCATTGCGGCCGCGCGGTTCATCAATAAATGCTGGACTTAAAGATACCTACAAGAGTAGTGCTACCTGCACGGCAGAGCCTGGCAAGCTACCCTTGTTGTATTTGATATATTTGATATATATGCCAAATACCAGTAACAATTATAGACCTCATTCCGGAATGGATTGAAGCTCTTTATGTTCCTGGAGCAAGCAGATGCCTTGGGCTCTACTAGCATGAGACAGGACATATGGAGATGTTACTGGGACCCGCCGAGCAAATCGATGATGAACGGGAAGACAGTGATACAGTGAAAAAAAGAACATCCTGGATGCTAACTCTTTAACCTGTGTTCTGCCCATCTCTCTTAGAGACATTGTTAGGTGGATCAAATTGATCATCCCTGCCAATCGCAAATAAATAAATAAATAAATAAATAAAGTTTCAACTCCATGTTGAAAGGAAATCTGATAAAAGAGAAAAATGGCAAATATCTGCAGCTTTACATTTTATTCACCACAATCAGCTCTGTGCCTTATGCTAACGAGTACATATTCTGGGATGCTGTAGAATTTATTTGGAATTCATAACATTGATTTTATACCACACCATGTTTTATATATACTTCTTTACTGCTAACAATATGTATTTTTACAAAAGGGGGCTCTTTTATTTATTTATACCTTAACATTTTAGCATTTTGTTTTTGTCTGTAGACTGGCAAACAGACTGCACAAGTGCGTATCCACATATGAAACACTCAATGAAGCAAATTTTGATTTATAAGACATTGGCATTAGCTTGGGGAGATGCTCAAAGGGTGGAATGCATCTTTTACATGTAGGAGTCCCAGGTTTGACTCCCCTAAGAACTTCTGTGGTTTCCCCACACAAAAATGCTGGTACTAGCAATTAATACTATGTAATATTAAATGCAAATATTATGAGTATTTGTTTGTTTGGTGGTCTCAGGTCTGTGATTCTCAGGTCTTGGTCCTGTTTCAGAAATCATGCCTAGTAGTGTTTGGTGGACAATATGCTATGTCAAGGATCAAACCTGGGTAGGCAGAGTTCAAGGGAAGTGCCTTACACACTGTAGTATCTCTCTAGCATGATTCAATTATTTTATTATGCAGAAATCTTTCACTTCTTAAAGATTTGCATTAAAATCCCAATAGAGCATAAGCACTGAGACAAGTGTGCTTCCTTCCTTTTTTCCTTTCCTCCTTCCTTCCTGCCTTCCTTCCCTCCTTCTTTCCTTCCTTCCCTCCTTCTCTCCTTCACCTCTTTTTCTTCCTTTCCTTCCTTCCCCATTCCCCTCCCTCCTTCCTTCCCTCCTTCCCTTCTATCTCCTTCCCTCCTTCCTCCTTCTCTCCTTTCTTCTTTCTTTCCTTCCTTCCTTCCCTCATTCCCCCCTTTCTTCCTTCTTTTCTTCCTTCCCTCCTTCCCTCCTTCCTTCCCCATTCCTTTGCTTCTTCCCTCCTTCCCTCCTTCCTTACCCATTCCTTTGCTCCTTCCCTCCTTCCCTCCTTCCTTCCTTCTTTCCTTCACTCCTTCCTTCCTTCCTTCTTTCCTTCCCTCCTTCCGTCCTTCCCTCCTTCCCCTCCTTCCCACATTCCCTCCTTCCCACATTCCCTCCTTTCTTCCTTGTTTCCTTCCTTCCTTCCCTCCTTCCTTTCTTCCTTCCCCATTCCTTCCCTCCTTCCCTCCTTCCTTCTTTCGTTCCTCCTTCCTTCCTTCTTTCCTTCCTTCCTTCCTTCTTTCCTTCCCTTTCTTCTTTCCTTCCTTCCTTCCCTCCTGCCTCCTTCCTCCCTCCTTCTTCCTTCTTTCCTACCTTCCTTCCCTCCTCCCTTCTTCCCTCCCTCCTTCCTTCTTCTTTCCTTCCTTCCTTCTCCATTCCTTCCGCTCCTTCCCTCCTTCCTTCCTTCCCTCCTTCCCTCCTTCCCTCCTTCCTTCCTTCCTTCTTTCCTTCCTTCCTACCTTCCATCCTCCATTCCCTCCTTCCTTCCTTGCTTCCTTCCTTCTTCCGTTCCCTCCTTCCTTCCTTTGTTCTGTCCTTCCTTCCTTCCTCAATTCCCTCCTTCCTTTTCTTCTTCACTTTCTTCCTCCCTTCCTTCCTTCTCTCTTCTTTTTCTTCTTTCTTTCTCTCCCTCCCTTTCTTTCCTTCATTCCTCCCGCCCTCCCACCCAGTTACAAGATCTCTCTTCCGTATCTCTCTTCTTTCTCCTGCTCTCTTTCTTTACATCCCAAACAGGGATTACTCATGGCATATACAGGGATCTATATGTAGAATTCTGGCCTTCTAAATACAAGCATTTATTGCAATCTTTTGTACTATCCCACTGGTCCCAGTATTTCTTTTTCATGAGTATTGTCAAATCACCAGTATTGGGTACATAGTAACTATGCATTAATAATTATGCATTTTATGCTTTTATTTGGGGGGCAATAGGGGAGGACACACGTACTGTGCATGGGCTATTAGCTATATGGTATTTTCTTTTTCTTCTACTTTTTTTTTTTTTTTTTGCTTTTTTGAGTCACACCCGCAATGCTCAGGGGTTTCTCCTGGCTCTGCACTCAGGAATTACTCCTGGTGGTGCTTGGGGACCATATGGGATGTTGGGGATTGAACCCAGGCTGGCATGGGCCGGCCGCATGCAAGGCAAATGCCCTACCCGCTGGGCTATCGCTCCGGCCCCTATATGGTATTTTCAAGGTGCAATGTGATACTGAGTTTGAAACCAAACATACTTGTATGCATTCAGCCCTTTAAATCATCTCCTGAAACTTTTTCTTTCTCATCCTCTTCCTCTTCCTTCTGCTCCTCCTCTATTTCTCTTGTTTCTCCTTTTCCCTCTCCTCTTCACCATCTTTCTTTTCCTCTCCTCCCTCTTCTCATTATTCTTCTTTCTCCACCTCTTCCTTTTCTTCCTCCCCTTTTGGTGTGGAATTAAATTAGGGCCTCAACATAGCAAAGCATATAGTCTACCTCTAAGCTATATCCGAGTCCAATTTATTAAATAAATTAGAAAATATTATCAGGCCCAAATTCTTATCAGATTAGCAACTGGTCTTTCATAATAGGGCTTTAACATAATTTTCAATTACTACATTATAATGTTGATTTAAAGATAACATAAGAATTTTTTGGGGGGGTCACACCGGCAATGCTCAGGGGTTTCTCCTGGCTTTGCACTCAGGAATTACTCCTGGCAGTGCTCAGGGGACCATATGGGATGCCGGGATGAACTCGGGCCGGCATGGGGCGGTGAGTGCAAGGCAAACACCCTACCCGCTGGGCTATCGCTCTTACCCCAAACATAAAAATTTTTAAAATGTGAACTCCTAAGACCCTTTGAACTTGACTGTTTTGTAAACAGGCATGAAACAGAGATCACTATGAAGTTTCTTTCCATAGGCAGATTTTTTTTCTTGCACATCTGATATGAAGCTGATGCACACGGTATAGCTATGGCAGGTGAGAAAATACTGAAACAATTCCATACTTATTGATGAACCCTAAATTATCCTCTGTATCCTGGGAGTTTCAGTCTCTAAGAATACCCTGCACCTTCCTATAACTTCACAAAGAAAAGGTTGTTCCTAGCTGAGGAGGGGCCTCCAACCCTGTGTTCTTAGGTTGTTCTGATTGATCAGTTTTTCTGCCATACTGGCTGCAAATATTTTGATTACCCTCTCTCTCTCTCTCTCCTCTCTCTCTCTCTCTCTCTCTCTCTCTCTCTCTCTCTCTCTCTCTACTAATTCCTGTTGGAGTTCTGACAGGAAGCTGGTCATTTTCCTTCCCAAAGGTTTCATGAGAGATAAAAAGTTGTTCTTACCCCTGTGCAGGGGTCATTCAAAAGTATGTAGAAAATGAGGGGAGAACTGTTTAATTTTAATAGATGGCAACAGCGTGAAACAAAGAGAAATGAGATGAGTGAGGTCCTAAGAGAGAGCCATGGAGAATTAGAGTCAAATTAAAGGGCAGAAATCACAGAATAATGCTTTTTGTCTTGGGGCCACATTGCTTAGGCATAGGTGTGTGTGTTGAAAACAGAACACTTGAGAACATTATAATAGAAAGAATCTGAAAAAATCAGTACAGGCAGCAGAGAAATGAATGTGAATACAGTGCTTTGCCTATGTGGGCATCTAGGCTGACTAAAAGAGTAATGTAATATGTCTAAGCAATTTGAAATTGAAAGTGCACACACACACACACTCTCACCTGCAAATCAAAGACAGACATTAAATATATCAATCTAATGTTCTCTTTAGAAGAGAAAAAGCAGTGAGGAAAATGCACTGAGAAAACAAAGAGGTTAGGTGAAGAATGGAGTAGCAGCCTACCTGGTGAACTGGAGGTTTCATCTGTAGTGTATATGGTTGTTGGACCCTGGGAAACAAAAGAAGTTGGTTGGGTAACAAGCTCCTTGTACCAGGACTGTGTGTATTTTGTGACCCACTGAGCATCTATGGATTTAGATTTGAAATTAGTATTGAGATAGTTATTTAAAATTCTTTTTTAAAATATTTTATTATATCATCAATAGATATACAATTACAAGATGCTCATGTTTGAATTTTTGATTCTACAGTGTTCCAACACCCATCCCTCCACACCTGCCCATCTCCCATCACCTATGTCCCCACCTCCCTCCCCTTCCCCTAGCCTGCCTCCATGACAGCTTCTTTATCTCCTCTCTCTCTCTCTCTCTCTACTTCTCACTTCCCTTTCTTACACATTGTAGATTGCAATATATTCTAGAACATGATTGGTTCCACTACTTTGATGTACCAGGTCCAGACCACAAAAATGGTGGCTATTTTGGTGAGCAAGTCTCATCCAGCTGCTTCCAAGGCCCTATAGAGGTGATGGGCCAACTCCCAAAACCCATCTTGCCTCCTGGGAGCCTCATTATCAGCTGAGCTAGGGGAGAGCAGGATGGCAGCTCTCCCCTATGAGTCTGAGTCTCTGCATCATGGCTGAGAGACCTGAGGCAGTTTGTGGGCGAAACCACCCGTCCTCTGGGATGGGTCATAGAGGTGAATGGGGACCCTAGCTCCACCTCCAGGAACACCTGGTGACTTCTGCCTCCGAAAGCCGCCTACCTGGGCTCGAACATGGCTGCTTTGAGCTGGTCTTTAGATCAGCATTTCTCTTGCATGGGTTCTGATAAGTTGTGGGGTTCAAACAGCAAAAATGTCAGCTATTATGGTGTGCGAGTCATATCCAGCTGTTTCCGAGGCTTTACAGAAGTGACGGACTCATAAGATTCTTTTTAAAATGAATTTTCTTCCATCTTTTCTTTTTTTTTGCTGACCTCGTGATCCAATGTGTGAATGTTTGGTTTAGTATATGCTTTGGTTTCCTCCAGAACTCTCTGCCACATACATCTAGTGGCTGTTCTGACCTTACAGTGATGGAAAATTTATTTTTCATGAGAGAAATCTCTTACTTGAACTTTTTTCTTTTTTTTCTTTTTTTCATTGTTGGGGTTCAGGCATAACCCCTGAACCCCAACAATGTTCAGGGGTCACGCCTGGCTCTGCACTCAGAAATTACTCCTGGTGGTGCTCAGGGAACCATATGGTAGCCAGGGATTGAACCCAGGTCAGTAGCATACAATGCAAACACCCTCCTGCTGAGCTATCACTCTGGCCCCTTGCTTGAGTTTCAATGAACAGTTTTTCTGCGCATTACAAAACTAGCGACTTGCTACCAACTTGTCTCCAATTGGGTCAAGGTACAGTGATTATTTTTATGTAAACCAATTGGTAAGCAGGTAAGAATGTTAATTCCAGTATAAGCAGGGAGTAAAAGAAAGTTAAGTAGGAAGCAATGACATATTAAGGAAAATAAGGCAGTTGATTTTCATGCAGAGAACCCCATTTGATCACTGCACCACCTCAAGACTCCTGAGCACTGCCAAGAGTGATCCCTGAATATAGACTCAGGAATAGTCCTTGAGTGTCGGGCGCCTCCCGGGGGGTCCCCGACAGTGCCGGGAAGCGAAGTTCCCTTCTACCTCCGGCCGGCGAGGAATGGATGAACACTCAGAAATCCGATGAGGTTTTAAAAAAGACTTTACTTATCACAGGTTCAGGCATACAAATCAGCAAAAGGAAAAACCCGATGCTTAGGATTCCAGGGCTAGAACCCCAGCCACGTGTAGGCCAAGATGGCGACCACCACGCGTGAAACTTCCAAGGGGAATAAACGCTCACAAGGCGAGATCCCACCGGGAAGAAGAAGCCCGGGAGAGCGGGAACCGGCAAGTTTATACCCCCAGCAACTCAGACCTTCCTCCCATTGTTATGGAAAGCAGGGAGGGTCCAATGCCCTTAGGTAGTCCCTCCCTGCATCTCACCTAGGGCCTTTACTGTGGTAATGTTTTGAGCCGGAATGCCTTTGAAATGTAGAGAAGGGGGTTTCTGAGATGGCATGTCACTGTACCAAGGACCAACACCAATGCCAGTTAAATATTTCTCCAAGCCTTCACAAGTCTCCTCTACTTCATTGTAGTTTTATATTTTATCAGGGAGCCATGCTTGTTTGTTTGGAAGCAAACAGCATTTCTCTCTGGTCTAATTACTTAGGTGTCCTTACGTGGCCAGGCTAATATGCTGGTAAGATCTAGCTAGTCCCACGATGATTGTGATAGCATGGGAGAATATTTATACCAGCTAGTACAGCATACATGGTCAGATAAACTGCCACATTTAGACTACCCCCTTATCTACGGAGTGATTTTCGGGAGGCAATCCAGAGCAGATGCAGCGGCCCTTAGGAGTCCTGCAACACTTGAGTACACCAGGAAAGGTTACTTGAGAAGAGCCAGGAGTGACCTCTGAACAATAGTGAGTTTTATCCTGCCCTCCACTAACCAAAAAGGGGGAAAATGATAAACAAAAGACATATGACCCAATTTTTATAGTGCATAAGAGTTTGAAAAGTATGTAATCAGTGCTCATTGATAATAATAAGAACTTGTATTTATGACCAATGGGACAGTTTCTAAGTCACAGATGATGGCAATATTGTCTATTGTGGTCAGTTTCATATCCATATCAACAGATGGTCTTCAGTGAAACCGATCTGTAGCTTGCTGAAGTGTACAGAGTCAATTCTTAAGTAGACAACTTTAGCTGTGCATATATACATTAAGATTAAGGGAGAAATAGAGTATACATTTCTCAGAGAGAAAACTAACATATGAAACAAAATTGATAACATCTTGAGAATATACATTGATCATAAAACCTAACTCAGAAACTTAACAAACCTTCCATACACACATAAAACTGTGAAAGCAGTGATGAATACTGGACTAAAACAATAGATCTACTAAATCCTGGTAAAGAAATTATCAACTTTCTATTAAGAAATTAGTAATAAATACTAAACTCATATACCTGTTACAACTGTAATATTCATAACAAACTTGACATAGTTAATATTTTAGAAGTTTATTGATATTATGATCAAATTATTCTGTGACAACTTTTGTTTGAATTTAAAATCCCAACTAATATATGTCATCCAGGTGTAGAGAGAAATTTTTAACTATATACCAATAGACCAGTGACTAAAAAACTTGCTTATTTAATTAGGTCTTTTACACTCACTCCTTCTTGTAAAAAATATGGAAACAGTGTAAAAATGACTACATGATTGGTCACTTGATCACTTGATCACTTGAATCCTGTTATTCATCGATTTGCTCGAGCGGGCGCCAGTAACATTTCCATTGGACCCTATCACGTGCCAATGTAGCCCAATGGCATCTGGTTGATTCAGGAATATGAAGAGCCTCAAACCGTTCCTTCAGGGTCTTAACAAGGAAGTCTGACCATCTTGTAGGTGGGCGGCCACGTGATCTTTTGACATCCCGTGGGATCCAGTCAGTAACGGCTCTAGTCCAGCGGTTGTCTCCAAATCGCATTACATGTCCAGCCCATCTGATTTTCGATGTCTTGGCAAACGAGACAGCGTCCCTGATTCTGGAATAGCGACGGAGGTCAGAACTCCGGATTCCTTCTCTCACTTGAGTGAGGCGTGATATTCCAAGCATAGCTCTTTCGATTCCTCTCTGGGAGACCCAAATAGCATTCTCATCCCTGTTTTCCTAGGGTCCAGGTCTCTGAGGCGTATGTTAATGTTAATGCAGGAAAACGGTGGAGTCAAAGAGATGTGCCCGGAGCCGGAGGTTCTTTGTCCTTTTAGTTATTTCTTCGATGCCTTTGAAGGCATTCCATGCCGCTCTCTTCCTCCTGCGCAGCTCAGGTTTTAGGTCGTTCATCATGTTGACTTCTCGACCTAGGTACACATAACTGCTGCATTCAGAGATGTTTGTTCCATTGAGAGTGAATGGGGCCTCTGGAACTAGTTCATTTTTTCATAAACATGGTTTTCTTTAGATTCAGCTGTAGACCTATCTTTCCACATTCTCACTCAAAGTCAGCCAGCATTTGTGTCGCATGGCTAATGTTTGGTGTTATTAGAACGATGTCATCAGCGAAGTGGAGGTGGTGTAGTTGCCAACCATCTATCTTCACTCCCATTCCTTCCCATTCTAATTGTTGCATGATTTTCATCGAGGGTGGCCCTGAAGAGTTTTGGTGAAATGGTATCACCCTGCCGAACCCCTCTTTTCACATTAATGATCACTTCTTTGTAGAATGGTGAGATCCTGGTGGTGAATCTGTAATACAGCTCACGAAGGATCTTGATGTATTGGGTTTGAACACCCTGTTTGGCTAGGGCATCGATGACTGCTTCAGTCTCCACAGAATCAAAGGCTATCTGTAAATCAATGAACGTGAGACAGAGCGGCATCTTATACTCCCTACAAACCTCAATAAACTTGGTTACTGTGTGGATATGGTCGATTGTGCTGAATCCTTTCCGGAAGCCTGCTTGCTCGCATGGTTGTCCTTCATCTAGTGTTCTGCTAATCCTGTTCAGTATGACTCATGTAAACAGCTTGTAGATTAGGAACAACAGGCAGATGGGGTGATAGTTGCAGATGTCATGAATGTCTCCCTTCTTGGAAAATAGAACTGTCCTGCTGGTTTTCCATTGGGGGGCACCTTGCATTTGGACAGGTAGCGTGTGAAGAGCTGAGCTAGTGTATTGATGAGTACCGACAGCAGATTCTTCAGTCTGACTTTGTCTGGGCCTGGTGCTGTTCCCTTCTTTACCGAAGAGATGGCATGTCAGATTTCAGAAGGAAGAACATTGGGAATGACATATCCATCCTGTGGAATTTGGTATGTGGGCAAGTGGATGTGGCTATCAAAGAGATTTGAGTAGAAGTCCTGGATAATCTTCTCCATTGCCTTTCTGGAAGATGTGATAGATCCATCAGGGCATCGGAGGGCAGTCATCTTGGTCTTATAGTTGGCAAAGGACAGGCGGGCAGTGAGAATGCTTTTCCCGGCTTCTGCTGCATCTTCCAGTATTTCTGCTCTTCTGTCTTTGGCGTCCGTCTTCTTTTATCACTTCTCTGCACTGTTTAGCAAGCATGGACATTAGCATTTGGTCTCCTGATGCTTGCGCCTTGCCACACTGGCGAATGAGCTCGAGAGTTTCTGAAGACAGGCGTCCTTTTGTGTCTTTCTATCTCTCGGCATTCTTCGCACAATCATGGAGGTGCTGAACAAGTCGGTTGTATTCTTCATCGATGTCGTCAATGATGGTATCTTCCCATGTTGCTGCAATGGTGCCAAAGAGTTCCCTAGTTGGTGGTCATTCTGGGAGTTCTCCTCTTAAACTTTTGCAGCCTTTTCTCCCCTTTGCGGGGAAGTAGAATTTTGCACGAAGGAGACGGTGGTCCGATCCTGTTTGGAATTTGGGGACGACAGCTACATCGGTCAGACAAAACCATCGATTGAAGATGATATGGTCAATTTCATTGTGGAACTGTCTGCCAGGAGATTCCCATGGACAACGTTTCGCTTCAGCCTTCTGGAACTGTGAGTTCGAGAATGGTCTTGGTGGACATGATGAACTCAGATAGTCTCTCACCCTGTTCATTCCATTCTAGGCCATGGGTCCCGATGTGGAGTTCTTCAGCTGATCTTCTCAGTCCTATCTTGGCATTAAAATCACCGACTATGATCTTGTAGAAGGTGTGATCTTTTATATGGAACTCCTCCAATTCCATGTAGAATTTCTCAATTTCATCTTCTTTGTATGTGGATGTTGGTGCATAGACAATGAAGATAGAAATTGCTGGCAGTGGGCCACATCTCTTCAAGTGTAATCGTACTATTCGGTTTGTTAGGCATTCAAATGAATCAATGTTGGCGGCCATGTTTGTGTTGACAAGGACATCAACGCCACCAACGCCTCTTTCATTGCATGTTCCAAGGCACAATTCTTCTCCCGTTGTCAAATACAGCATGATGCAACTGGCGCCTCCTCGTCTCAGTCAAACCAATGATGTTGTACTTGATCTTTTGCGCTTGCAGCATCAGATCCTCAATATATGCTTTGGATGCCAGCATACATGCATTGAAAATACAGACAGTCATTTTAGTCTCTCTTCATTTTGGCAGCCTAGGATGGCTGTGAATTTTTATCAGGCACTGCTTGTTCACCTTTCTTACTGCTGCCGTATTAAGGGCTCTTTCGGGGTCAGGAAAATAAACATTTCTGCTACTGGATTTAGCATATCGAACACGCATCGGACAGCTTGCCAGGCTCTGCCATGCGGGCACTATATTCTCATTACTTTGTGGGGCTCTCCTAGAGGTGTGGGCAGAATATTTATGGTAATTTGAAGGTAAATCGCACAGCGGCTGTGTGGCCGCACGCAACGGGAAAGCTGGTTTTTGCTCTGCCGGGTGTATCTGTGTCTTAGGCTCAAGCATTCCTGGGCTTGAAATACTCTTCTCTGAAGGGCGGGTCTCTGCAGGGTGGGTCCTTGTAGGCTGGGTTTCTGACAAGCCGGGCTGGAGACTGGATTAATCTGCTGGGTGGAGATCTTATGAGCTGCGGAGGAGTGTGGATTGTGAACATCACTACCAGCTAGGTGTGGGGGTTTCTCTGGGCTCTTCTGAGGCTTCATCGGGATGGAGGACTCGGGGTCGGAAGTTGCTCTCGTGGTCCATGGAATGCAGGGGTTCAACAGGGAAAGCTGGTTTCTGCTCTGCCAGGTGTATCTGAGAATAGTGTGATAATATTAATAAATGTACAGATACAGATACATTTATTAATATTATCACACTATTTTCATTTTTCTTATGGTATTATGAAGTATTTTGTTGATTTATGATTTACTTGCATCTATTAAACAATCTAAATTCCCAGGATGGTTGGTTATGCTGTATGATCTTTTTTAAAATAGTATTGGATTCTATCAGACTCAATCCATTAAGTACGTTGAAGAGAATTTAGGGAAAGCCCTCCACGACATTGAAGCTAAAGGCATCTTCAAAGATGAAACACCACTAACAAAGCAACTAGAAGCAAAGATAAACATATGTGACTACATGAAACTGAAACGTGCTTCACCTCAAAAGAAATAGTGACCAAGATACAAAGTCAGTTCACATAATGGGAAAAAATATTCACCCATGCCCATCTGATAAGGGATTAATATCCAGCATATATAAGGCACTTGTAGAACTTTACAAGAAGAAAACAGCCAACCCCATCAAAAATGGGGAGAAGAAATAAACAGAAATTTCAACAAGAAAGAAATTTGAATGGCCAAATGATATACGAAACAATACTCATAATCATTAATCATCAGAGAGATGCAAATCAAAACAAAAATGAGATATCATCTCACACCACAGATATCCAAAAGAGCAAGAACAGTGCTGGTGTGGATGCAGGGAAAAAGGGGACTCTCATCCTTTTTGGAAAACAATATGAACATTCCTCCAAAGATTAGAAATTGAGTTCCCATTTGATCCAGCCATACCAGTCCTGGGAATATACCCTGGGAAACCAAAAACACACAGAGGAAACACCATCTGCACTTTTATTTTCATAGCAACACTATTCACAATAGCAAGATTCTGGAAACAACCAGAGTACCCGAGAATTGATGACTAGATAAAGGAACTTTGGTAGATCTACACAATGGAATACTACGCAGCTGTTAGGAAAAAAGAAGTATGAAATTTGCCATGCTGAGTAAAATTAGTCAGAGGGAAAAGGACAGATATAAAATGACTGCATTTATATGCATGCTATATACAGTATGATACCAATATCCAAGGCCAGACAAACATGAATCAGGAGGTCTTGTCAGTTGGTAGAACCTACTGAAAATGTGTGGGAGTCAGAGGTTAAGCAATTCAGATAAAGGAACAGTGAACTAATAATTATTGTAAATGATAATACCAGCATTGAACTGAGCATTGAAAATAGGCAAAAGGATATATATGATTACCTCTAACTGTATGTATTGCAAGCCACAGTGTGTAAAAAGAAGGAGAGAGAGAGAGAGAGAGAGAGAGAGAGAGAGAGAGAGAGAGAGAGAGAGAGAGAGAGAGAATGAAAATTGCCTGCCATAGATGCAGGCTGGGGCATGGGGAAATCATGGGACATTGGTGGAGGGAAATGGGCACTGGTGAAGGGATGGGTGCTGTAACACTGTATGACTGAAAGCCAAATATGAACACTTTTGTAACTGTATATCTCATGGTGGTAAAATAAAAAAAAAATAAAAAAAACTGTTGGATTCAGTTTGTTAATATTTTGCTGGGTCCGAGGCGATAGCACAGCAGGTAGGGTATTTGCCTTGCACACGCCCGACCTGGGTATGATCTCTGGTATCCCATATGGTCCCCCCACACACCGCCAGGAGTAATTCCTGAGCAAAGAGCCAGGAGTAGCCCCTGAGCATTGCTGGGTATGACCCACAAAGAGAAAAAATGTTGAGGACCCACATCTGTATTCATCAGGGATATGGGCCTACAGTGTTTCATTCGGTGGTATTTCTCTGCTTTGGGCATCAGGATAAGGTTTGCCACATAGAAGCTATTTGATTGGGAAAACTCACTAGTAAGCATACCTGCACTAGACTTTTGTTTTGGGGGGAAACTTGATTTTTATTTTGATTTCCTTGAGATTAACTAAACTATTTAGGTGCTCTGGATTTACCTCTATTCAGACTTGAAAGTTATAGAAGTTTGAAATTTTATTTATTCTTTATTGTTCTTACAGTTCTATGTCATGAAAATCGAAAATATTTACTTATCCTTTACATTTCTGAGGGATAAGTTATGACATCTTATCTTTCATTTCTGGTTTGGTTTATTAGGTTTTTGTCCTTTGTGAGTCTTTCCAATGGTCCATCAATCTTGTTCATTCTTTTAAAAAAGAAACAACTCTTTCTTTTTTTCTTCTTTCTGCTGCTTTGGGTTTCCTTTGTTACCCTTTCAAAATGCTTAAAGTATGCTGCTAAAATATTTTTTGGACCCTATCTTACTTTCAAATTAAGTTTCGTATTGTCATAACTTTTCTTTTTAACACAGTTTTTTCTGTGCCTCATATGTTCTGTTAACTCTTGTTTTTGTTCTCACTTGTTGACAAAATAGATTTCATCCCTGAATTCCTCTTTGACCCGTGATTATAGGCTTTGAACTTTCAAATATTTGATATTTACCCATACATTTTTATAAATGAATTATTATATATGCCATAATTCTGAATGTTGAAAAGTAAATATTTTATCACACCTAGACTAAAGATGTAAGTCATTTTACATACACATGTATATATACATATATGTATGTGTATATGCATGTAAAAGCAATGCAGTTAATACTTGTTTATATGTCTAAAACTATTGTATTGCATTCACCAAAGAATACCTAAAATGTCAATCTGATTTACTTCTAAATGCAAAACATTGGCGATTTTGATTTGTTAAGATTGACACCAGATGCACACAATGGCATTTAACATGGTGAGAATATCGAAAGAGTTGACAGCTGTTTCTCAAGAATCAAATTTCCTATAAGGTATGATAATTTGGCAACCAAGTAAATCATAGTTCTATAAAAATTATCTTATTATCACTGAAATTTTATAATATACTTATATATGCCAGAAGCAAAGCTTTTAAACTTTTATCAGAAAAAAACATGCAAAATAATTTCTGGTTATGTGGTTAGATTTTTTGCCACTAGAAATTTCAATCACTCAATACCAAACAACTTCCTCAGAGCTACTGTAGACACTAAATCAATATGTAAAATTACAACAAGATTTTGAAAAATATATACCCTACATGGTCAAAAGCATTCTTCAGAATATTTACACTGAAGAATTGTATAGTATACCAAGCATACCATATCCTAGAAAGTAATAAGTCACCAGCTATAAAAGTTTAGTTAGCTTAAATATGAAAGTTTAGCAACTATGGCAAAGTTATCAGACAATTAATGCAGAAAACATGAATCACAGTTATTAGTTTGCTCATCCATTTTTTTGTGATTACATAAAAATAAATGTTGGGCAAGAGAGCAAGTGAAAACTAGCAGTCCTGAAAGAAATAAAACTAAATTACTTTTCTTCATATCTAATCCCAAATATCTGAAAGATGTCCTGAATATTTTGATATTCTTCTTTCTAACTTCCTAGTACCTAAAATTATGGCTTCCCTCATATTTTCCTACCCTTCACGATTGAATTAAAACTGACCTCCTATCTATAAATATAAATTTCTTAGAAAAAGGTTTCTTTCACTGAAGTACATGTTTTAAATATATATTCTCTCACCAAGTTGTTTGACAGATACAAGTGATACAAAGGTAAAACTGTTTTCAACAATAAGTAGCTAACCAAATAGTTATATAATCCCAAATATCAATAGTGGTGTTATTGAATGTACAGGGCACTGTGGCATTGCTCTCTCTGTCTTTCTTTCTCTGGATTTGAGAGAGGGATTATTAAATAAATCCAGTGATCTTTAGGGCTTACTTCTGAATCTGTGCTAAGGGATCACTGCTGGCTCCGCAGGGAACCGTAAGGGGTAAGGCGCATAAGATTGAACGTGGGTCAGTCACATGCAAGGCCTAGGAGCAGTACTATTTGTCTGGGTCTGGCATCTTTTTTTCTAAAAGTATCTCCTTGAAATATTCCAAGATTTCAATAAGGATAGATGTAGAGCAAGCTTACCTGGATGGCATTTAAAAAATATAATAGCATCTAAAGCATTTCTCACTATTGATTTCTTTATATTCGCATTTCTGGAGCCAGAAAGACAGTATAGACTTAAGGCACTTGCCTTGTATTCAATTTATTCAATGTCCCTTGCACTGCATATGGTCCATAGCACCTCTAGGAGTGATTCCTGAGCAAGGAGCCATGCTCCCAGGGAAACTTATTTGTAAGTTTATGAGACGGGAATGTTCTTTTAAAAATATTTCAGATGATTTTGATGCAAATATTTAGAGAATTGTATTAGGAAATACTAAAATGCAGAATCAAACCAAGTTCATTAACAGTCACACAAGTCTCTAAAGTGTTATATTATAGCATGCTTATGAATTTTATAATATACCTTGTTGAAACACCCATTCTGGTGCTCCTGGAGACACAGTCTATCCCACTGGGACACACCCAATCCTCTGTTCAACTTTAACCTCTCCTTTGTGTCCTTCACCTGACACAATATCTCCTAATCAGACACAGTAACCTACAAAAACAAACCTTCTGATGACTTTGATTTTGTATATGTAAATAAAATAAAATCTTGCTTTTATGTTTCTTTTATGTCTTTTGCTTTTTTTTTTTTTTTTTGGTTAGAGCAATTTTTGTTTTGACACAGAAAGACAGTTAATGCTATGCTACTGTGGGAATAAATTGACTGAAAACTCCTGGGCATCTGTTATATTTACCTTGCTTAAACCTCAGTTGCTCTTGGATTGGCTTTTAGTTCTTTAACCCCAAAAAGTGGGTCCCACAGTGGGACTTGGATGAATCTAGGGCAAGCCATAACTAAGCTACCCTGGTTCTGACATGGGACAGTCTAAGCTCCAAAAGACGTAATAAGTTAAGAGTACCATCACAGCTAAAACTCTGTCATGACCCAAAAATAAACAGCTTATTAAGTACTCTGTTTGGGTTAGGAAAAACTAACTTGGCCTGAGAACCGTAGTCTGGGAAATATAGCAAGATGTCCCCAAGAAAAGCCACCCTTTGCCATGAGTCCAGACAAACCATTTAAGCTTAATCTAGGGTGTATATAAAGGTCTCTATCTCTTATTATGTTTACACAAAATAACTAGAAATATAATTAAGAAGTAAATGTAATATAATTGTTTGAATATATTGGGAGTAAAAAAAAGGAAAATCAATATGCCCTCAGTTGAGATTCTACCCTTGCCCTTAGGCAGATCTCCTAGAAGGAATCTAAAGTGTTATAGCCCTAGATGGAATTCTGCTCTTGGGCAAATCTCCTAGAAGAAACTCCCCTGAAGGAAGGGACTTTACATCTGTTCATTGTTTGTGTTAAAATTCAACCGCCTATCTGTAGTCTCCTACCCCCAACCCTTCATGATGTCTCTCTAAATAGCTGGTTTCACTTGAATAAAATGGCCACTGATTACCAATGAATCCTTGGTACAGTTCATTCATCCATGGGTCGGAGGATGGTCATCAGTCCCAAATGCACAGGAGGACACTGCCAAACACCAACAATACTTCTTCTCTCCCATTCTATATTTCAGCAATATGATTTATTAGAAGTTCTCTGAAACTTTTTACTACTTTATGAATTCCCCATAGTTTATGCTTCTTCTGTCTGGGTCTCCATTCTTTTTTTGTTCTTCTTGTGGATACCAGTAGCATGTTTGCAAATTATCTGGTGTCTGTAGAAAGTCAAAGAAAAAAGGTCTTCTTTGGTGGTATCTGTCAATTTCAATGGTATAAATATTCCCATCACAGCTAATTTAAAGCTACAAATGAATTGAAAAGAGCCATGCAGAATCAGCTGTTTAGTCTGGGTGGAAGGTTGCTTCTGCACAGCCTTGCAAGCAATCATTAACTTTTATCTTTATTGAAGCATGGGTCAATAATTCAAAACATTTTCTTCCATATTTAACATTGCAGCTATTGCAATCTCTCACTTATATTTCTTTACATGAATGTTACTTAACTATTTGTGAATTCTTTGATAGAAATTCAAGTAATATTTTAAAAAGTGATCAAGGTTAAATCAAATTTTATCTCAACTGCTTTTTACAATGATTTTTTTTGTGGGAAGAGCAACCTGGGGTAACTGAGAGTTGACCCCTGCCTCTGTACTAGGATTTACTCCTCATGCTGCTCAAGGAACATATGGTGCCATTGACTGAACCAGTGTTGGCTACATGAATGCAAACACCTAGACTCCTGTACTACATCTCTGGCCCATTATGGTGTGTTTGCACGTTTTCTTTTAAATATACCAGATTGCTTTAATTGTTAAGATCTTTAAAGTGTTTTAAAATTTGAATCTTTAGTCAGACTAAAATATGAAAAACATTTTTGTCTGTATTTAAATCAAAATATTAAAGGGGGAAATTTTATCTCTTGTGGTGAGGATAACATTCAGTTACAGTCAGGAGTTGCTCCCAACTCTGCACTCAGGAAATGCTCCTGTGGTACTCTGAATTCTATGGGATACCAGGAATTCAATTCAGTTGACCAAGTGCAAGGGAAGCACCCGAACTGCTATAGAATATCTTAGAGCACTAAAGAGGACATAATAGTTTAAAGATTCATCCTAAGCACTAGCAAAAAGTAAGATATATAATTTTAAGAAGTGAACTTTGAACTGCAATCTATGTTCTAAGTTATATTCTTTAAGTAAGCTAAATTTGTTTATTAACAGTAAATCTATTTGTCTGTAGTCAACTTTGCTGAGTTGAGATATTTCTTCTTTTAAATTAATCATGATCAATTGTTCTCAAAAGTGATTTCCTTATTGTTTCTTTCCTGAACAATTATCTTATTAAATGGGAACACGTTTTTGAGGATAGAAATACTAATAAATGCTCCACTACATAGATATGATAGAATGAATAGTTTATACTGTGATAAAACAAAGTAAACCATAAATATGAGCAGATCTTTTAATTTCTTCTGAAAATGTGCTTATCTTCCTAACCCCCCAAAATCATTATATATTATGAAATATGCCTTCACTAGTTAGAGAAGATAGATATTATATTTTATTTATAGACCAATTCTAAACAAAGAACAATAATGAACATTCTTTCCCTTTTGCTTTCACGTCCATCCCTTCTTCCTGTGTATAGTTTTAGATTCAAAGAGCTATAGATCATAATACAGTTATAAACTCATAATACATTTATAAACAGAGGAACTAGTCTTCCTGTAAAGGCACAGGCATAAGGAAATTGAAATAAAACAAGTTTTCTATTATATAGGATATATATAATATATATCGGTAATTCAAAGTTGATTCAAAAACACTACAAAGAACAGTGTCATGTCTCAAAGGTAATGATGATTATAAGCAAAATAGAAGCAGAAGGTTTTAAGATCTCTTTAGTTAGTAAATGCATTGTTTTTGGGCACCTATATGACTTTCTGTTTATTTGCCTTCAGTAATTTATGGAAAGATGCAAGAACTTAAGTAGACTTTCTAGATGTATTTCAGTAGAAGAAGAAACAGTTATTTATCATGGAACTAACTCAGACCATTTCCAATGCAAAAGCAAACCCAAACAATATTTAACATTTCTGGCTTAAATTTCTTATTTAAAAAGTAAGTTTAAATTGGCAGTGAAAAGAAGCAAAACTGGAAGGGGAGAAACTTTAGAAAATGATATTTAAGCTTAGAGTATAAATTATTTGATAAGACCTAAATCACTAAAGATAATTATTTTCATTTTGATCATTTGTAATTTCAGGCTTATTTATTTCCCATAGAGAAATGATTTTCTTCCCGGTAATTTCTCAAAAAAATAATTTTGAAAGACTAATATTATATTAGGCAGACATCCCAAAAGTTGATATAACACAACTGTATGGCTAAATGTGGTGTTGCAAATGGTATGTGTTTCTCAAGAAATGGACTTTAAGACTTTGGTAAAGCTTTTTTTCCCCTTTGAATGATGGTTTTTTTTTTTGCTGAAGAGTGAAATCATTAAGTATGGTACTGTACAACAGCTTTCTCTTAAAAATATATTGCATCAGGCTCGTGATGTTGTAATTTAGAATTTTAAAGGTAAAAGAGTGGGCTTTTAAATTTAATATATCTGGGACTTTGGATCCTTTCCACCCAAAACTTGGCTTGCACTTTGTTTCCACAGATGATTTTAATGGTTTAAATTAGTTACGACTTTTCAAATTGTGAAGTAGCCAATAATTTAGCTTTGACCAAACTTTGAACAATTTGTTCTAACTTGCCCCATTTATTTGAAAATTGGGTTTTAGGGAAAAGAAGTAAATTTGCTTTGTGAATTTCTTGCTGTTTAGAGACTTATATTTAAAGATTGAATTCCAAAGATTTTAGTCTGTGGGGGAGCTCCTGTTTCTGTAAATAGTTCCCCAACATACTGCTGTGTATCCATGAAAACTTAGAAACAGAGAGCAATGCTCTCAAGAACTAGTCCCTTTTGTCGATAAACATTTTCTTGGCCTAGCTAAGTTTCAGAGGTTTCAGCTTAATTTTGCAGTCAATTATTCTCAAATAGTGGAAGAATTTCTAAGTGATGGCATGGATTTTCCGATCATGTTCCAAAACAAAAGTCTTGAATTGCCTTGATACAGATTGCAAAGGCCTTTGGTGGCAGGTAGCCAATTTCAGTTAAACTTGCGCAGTGTTATTCTTGAGAGTTTCTGGATCATTATTGAGTAACTAAACTGAAAGAAGGCTGTAACGTCCATGTTGTCTGGATCCACAAGTGGACTTAAAGGCCACACAGAGACTGAACAGGTTGCTGCATGTGGGTATGCAGAATCCTAAGTCCCCTCTCTTATTGACTATATGGTTTGACTATATGGTTTGGACATATGTTCTTTCGTGGACAAGTTTGCTAATTGTGATCTTCTATTATTCTATTTATTTAAAAAATGATACAGATTAACATTAGTATCTACAAAGACTGGGATGGTGAGTTTTGGAAGTATTGAAGAAATAAAAATAAATAAATTTTAATAAAATGTTTCCAGTACTATCTTTTCTTTTGTATACATATTCTCACATTTGAATAAATATAGCAAGTACAAAAGAAAAATGATCGAATTATTGGGAATTAAGCATGTCCATGTGTTTTAATAAACTGTTTACAACCAATACAAGACCACTAAGTTTTCCTCACTTATTTTCATTCAAAGTTTGGTTTGAGTCCATAAAAGGAGAACATCCATTTACAAACATTTAAATTTAATGAACATTGGAGCTGAATTAAGTGAGTACAAATACTTTTGTCAGACAATGATATTCAGTAGAAGGATTTTTCTCACAAGAATATGGCGTGACCCTGAAACAGGAGATTCTTGCTAGGGCCAGGAGGGAAAGACAGCCTAATTGGGTCTTTCCAGGAGGGGTGGAGACCTGATCAGGGATAAAACCCTCATAAAGTAACCATTTGACAGGATGTATTCTTTAACCCTGTTGTAAAGATTTGATAGAGATTTGGTAGATGCTGATTACTTTGTCTTCTCTGTACCCCTGCTTTACTTAAGAATGCAGATATGCATCCTAAAGGTTGAGTGCAAGAGGTATAAAAACAGTGTGTGAGGACATAATGGGGACCTTTGAGTGTCCCTCTGGGCTCAATGGCAGCTTGGTGCTCCTTAAATGCTGAGCTACTAAGCTTTCCTTTATATACATTTGTTTCTGGAGAGTCTATATCAAGCTTAACACTTTCTGGCGGGAAATGAAAGTGGTGGACTGTGAGCTAAATGGTCTGTATCATCTTTTGCCATATACACTAGTCACAAACTATGGCTTTAATTTTGGATCTGTTAAGAAAAAAAAGATGTTGATTAATCATTTATGCATGTTATTTCTCCCATAAACTATGATCAGACTTGACAAAAATGTGAAAGGAATAAAATAGCACACATATAGAAATTAAAAAATGAGGATTTTTTTTAACTAAATGTAAAAAATAGAACAAAAGTAAAAGGTGTGATGCTTATAGTCTTACATAATAACTTAAATTACATTTCCTTGACTCTCCCAATCAACAAGCAAAATTTTAAGTGTGATATAACAGAAATAGCTATTCTTACATATCAACTTACTGAATTCCAGTAATCCCCAATTAGTAAGTGCAAACTAGGTGGAGGGAAGCTTGATTTAGATTTGCATAGATTTTCTCCTTTTCTCTCCTTCTTCCATATAATCTTGATGTTGCCAATAAGTCAATTCAGAGATGGAGAAGTAGTAAATAATTATACCACCATAGCCTAAGAGATAAAGTATAATGAAGAGGAGAACAGGATCCAACTGAAACAGTAGCCCTGCCTATATACAGTGTACATGCTCTACTAATCACTACATCAGAATAAATTGAAAAATAAATTTGAATAAATTGAAGAATAAATTTGAAAGCTACATCAGAATAAATTTCAAACAAGACGTATAAAATCCTGTAAGAAAAAATTTAATTGGGCCTGGCTTGGTCTTATTTTATTGGTCTAGAAATACATAAAACTTTTTACTGGTTATGTAGAGAAAATAGAGTAAGTAGAAATGTGGTAATGTGTGCTCTGAGAAAAATAACTTCCTGTTTTTAATATAAAAACCATATAGTGTGTTAGTTTAGTTTTTGGTATACAATCATATTTTACATTGTTTATTTAAATTTTATTTTCCAGACTATTTAGTAGTGTATATGCTTAACAGTTGAGCACAAACTATGTACCAGACATCAAGCACACATTGAGATACATGAGTAAATCTAGGATCCCATCTCATAATATCAGATTGTGTATTGAAACTATACTGAGGTTTAGTCTATTGTTATAGTGGTAATGTCTGCAACTTATGCCATTATTACAATCAGATTTAATAATTACGTATTGTATAATCATGTAATTTTTCTATGCATATGCAATTATGTAAATTTGTATTCACAAATGCTCTTTAGTGTAATCTTTTAAAGATGAAAAATGCCTATATACTAAAACTTAATCTCAATTAATGATATATATTATTTGTAGAATTAAGATATGAAGATACTAGCAAATAGACTAAAGAAATGAATGCACCTGCATATGACTGTGTATTCTATTTTTTCAGGCTTAACAGCTTAGCTGTAACATTTGTACATTAGCTAAATAACATCTCAAGGGGAGCTGGAGATAGAACCTTGATATCTACTGATTGTACATGTGTGAGTTTGCGCTCTCAAAGGATGGTCCTTAAAAAACTCCCTGCTGGAAGCTATTGTGCATATTGCAAAAGGACTGTTGATAAGTACCAATTGAGTTAGTACTTTATAGTTGCCATTTTAAAAAGAAGATTTCATACCACTTGGATTATGTTAAATAGAAATGTTTGAAATTTATATGGAATTACATCAAAATGGCACAGTAGTTATATGTTTAAAGAGCTGTGACTACTCTCTCCCATAACTAATGTCAATTCTTCTAGTAGATGGTTTAATATAAGACTGTCACAAAAATATATTACAAGAGAAATGTAGTCTTAGAAGAATGAAACAATAACTATATAGCAGTAGAATCCAAACTTAGGGTTTGCATTGAAGTATACACACACACACACACACAAACAAACACTTTAATGTTTCAAAAAAGCCAGTTCCAAAGTAAATATATGTTTTTGTCTCTGTGTGTCATTTCTAGAGTCAAAGTATCACGCTTTTAGTATCATACAGGGTTCTTACAGGAAAAATTAATTTTTGCTACTTTAAAAAAAAACCTTATTTGAAAATTTCCTTCTAGTACAAGGGGAGTGTAACCACAGAAGTCTGAATCCATGCTGCTGAAGAACCAGTCCTTGGAGATACGCACTGATAAGTAAAAAGAGAGGAGAGAAAGAGAGAGAGACAGAGAGAGAGAGAGATTTAATTGTATATTTTTATAGACAAAAAATATTGGTGCATGGGCTGGACCGATAGCACAGGGGTAGGGCATTTGCCTTGCATGTGACTGACCTGGGTTCGATCCCCGGCATCCCATATGGTCCCCTGTTGGGGAAGCCACTGGGATCCCCAACAGTACCAGGGAGCGAAGTTTCCTTCTACCTCCGAAGCTGGCGGGAATGGATGAAAACTCAGGTTTTAAAATGTCTTTACTTGTCACAGATTTAGGCATATAAATCAACAGTAAAAAAGCCCTGTGCTTAGGATTCTTGGCTAGAACCCCAGTCACATGTAGGCCAAGATGGCAGCCACCACATGTTAAGGCCCTGTAAAAGGAGACAAAAGACAAGACTCCCAAGAAAAGTGTGAGTCCCAAAAGAGAGCCCCCAAATGAGAGAGAACAAGAGAGGAATTAGCCTAGTTTTATACCCCTGCAACTCAGACCTCCCACTATTATGGGAAGCAGGGAGGGTCAAATGCCCTCAGGTAACTTCTCCCAGCACCTCACCTAGCCCCTTTTATATGCTAACGCCAAGAGCCAAGATCTGCCTGGAAATGCCTTTATAGGGTAGAGATGAGGGTTTTTGAGATGGCAAGCTTCTGCATCAAAGAATATACTAATACCAGTTAAATATTTCTCCAAGCCTTCACAAGAGTCTGGTCTACTGTTGGGGAATGACCCTGGGGTCCCAGATTGTTGCAGGACTCCTCTAAGAGCCTCTGCATCTGCTCTGAATTGCCGCCTGCAAGTCACTTCATAGATAAGGGGGTAGTCTAAATGTGGCAGTTTATCTGACCATGTATTCTATACTGGATGCTATAAATATACTCTCATGCTACCACAATCATCGTGGAACTAGCTAGATCTTACCAGCATATTTGCCTGGCCACATTGGATCCCTAAATAATTAGACCAGAGAGAAATGCTGTTTGCCTCCAAGCAAGCAAGCATGGCTCCCTGATAATGCAAAGGCAACTAAAAATACAAAACTACCGTGAAGTAGACGCGACTTGTGAAGGCTTGGAGAAATATTTAACTGGTACTAGTATTAGACTTTGGGTACAGAGACAAGCCATCTCGGAAACCCCCTTTCTACCCTATAAAGGCTTTTCCAGGAAGATCTTGGCTCAAGACATTAGCATAAAAGGGCCTACGTGAGGTGCTGGGAGAAATTACCTGAGTGGATTTGACCCTCCTCTGATTTCCATAATAGTGGGAGGGAGGTCTGAGTTGCAGGGGTATAAAACTAGCCTGCTTCCTCTCTCATGCTCTCTTTTTGGGCTCTCTCTTTGTGAGCTTGCACCCTTCTTGGGAGTCTTGTCTTAGTCTCCTCTTTACAGGGCCTTTACACGTGGTGGCTGCCATTTTGGCCTACACATGGCTGGGGTTCTAGCCAGGTATCCTAAGCACAGGGTTTTTCCTATTGTGAATTTGTATGCCTGAACCTGTGATAAGTAAAGCCTTTTAAAACTGCATCGGATTCCTGAGTCTTCATCCATTCCCTGCTGGCTTCGGAGGTAGAAGGGAACTCGCTTCCCGGCACTGTTGGGGGACCCCGGCAGCGTTCACCATCACCTGACAGTGTCAGGACAGAAGTTCTCTCTACCTCTGAGGATGTCGGGAAACAGATGAAAACTCACAAGTCCAGTGCAGTTCCAAAAAGGCTTTTAATAGTACAAAAGATCTTCCACAGCACTCCAATATTATGAACAAATTCTAGCTCTGGTTCCGAACTTAGACCATACAAAAGAGCCTAAGTCTCCCATTAAAGAGAGAGGATCTCACCCTAGATGAGTCCTACGCAGAAGAAGGAGCAAAAGGCCAAAGAGCAAAAAGCCAAAAGCCAAAAGTGAAAAGGGCCCAAAGTGAAGGGGCCTCAAGTCAATCCCCTTATATACACCAAAGTAATCCAACCGGGGGGTCATGTCAACAAAGAACCCTAAACAGAGTGTAAAAGAGCAGTGCCATACCCTATTGCAGGTATAAACAAAGGTTACCAAGGACTAATCCTGAGATTATCTCTTACATAAAACACTGGAGAGAGAGAGGGGATGGTATAAAGTAATAAATCTTAACTTCATGAGCTTCATGTAATCTAGATGGTACCCACAAGGTCCTTATTATTATCTGCATCAGGGTGATTCTGAGTATCTTGTTCTCTTGTACTGAACACTCACATTCACCTGCTCAGAGCAAACTAGTATGATTCTTCCTATAATCTTCCTATAGTCTCAACGTAGCCAGGGTGGTAGTCTCCTGGTAAATTCTAACTGTCCACGTTGGGTGCAGTGGGTATAAAGAGGAGCTGTGCCCAATCTAGAAAACATAGAAATCTTAGTAGATGTATAAGTCAGAAGTTATTCAATCAAGTTGACTTCTGTAACTGCCACACCCTTTAGTAGTGTTTACATAGAAAAGAGGGCTCATTAGAATGAACCTTGGTTTAAATAGATTAAGCTGGGAGTGGGCAAAACAACAAAGCTCCCAGGTTTGCTAAACCTGTCCTCCAGCAGTCTACTTCATGGTAGTTTTGTATTTTAGTTGCCTTTGAGTTATTAGGGGAGCCATGCTTGCTTGTTTGGAGGCAAACAGCATTTCGCTCTGGTCTAATTAGAGATACAACATGGCCAGGCAAATATGCTGGTAAGATCTAACTAGTCCCACAATGATTTTGGTAGCATGAGAGAATATTTATACCAGCCAGTACAGAATACGTGGTCAGATAAACTGCCAAATTTAGACTTACCCCTATCTACGAAGTGACCTGCAGGAGGCAATCCAGGGCAGATGCACAAGCTTCAGGGTTTAGGTGTCCTGCAACAGTCCCCAAGCACCACCAGGAGTAATTCCTGAGCAAAGAGCCAGGAGTAACCCCTGAGCATTTTTGGGTGTGACCCCCCAAAAAAAAAAAAAAAAAAAGCAAAAAAAAATTGATGGGTAATTTAATCATTTTTCTCCAGGGGTAGTTCCCTGAGACATGCTGCATCTTATTCACAAACTAAAATCAAAAGTTTCTAAGCAAGAGGTACAATTTGTTCCTATCTTGTGTTTTTGGAGAAAAGAACTAGGCAGGACAACTAGTTCATCCAAAAGTTAGGGATAGCAACTTTTTTTCAACTTTTAAGTAGATTTTTTTTCTTTCAACTGATCATATTTTTATAAGATTTGTGTTTTATGCAAACTACATTTAAGAAATGCAAAAATAAGCTTCCATAAGTCATGAGAAAACTAGATGGGGAAAAATAGTAGACTAAGAAGAGTCCATAACTTTCTTTCCTCATCCTAAAATAATGAAACTCTGCTGAATATAAGAAATCTAAAAAATTTGAGAACTTGAAATACAAAAATGGAGGTGACAGAAAATGTAAGGAGAGAGTAAAGATTTGGGGAAATTCTTAGAGATAGTTATAGATTTCAAAAGAGTCTAGAATAAATGCTAAATGTAGAAGTAAGAAAGAAAGTTTAAGGCGTGTGGATTATATCTCAATAAATCTGTTTTAAGCTTTTTTTTTAAAATCAAACCAAGCATTGTGCATGGAGTTTTCAGAATTCCCCTGATTTCTGCACTCCTACAAGGTTACTGTTCAAAAGATCCTCTATTTTGGGGGAAGTCTTGCATGTGATCAACCTGGGTTGCGCCCATGTCACCTCATATGGTCCCTTGAGCCATGAACCAGGAGTAAACTCCTGGACACCACCAGGTACAGCAAAACAAAAATGTCCCGACTTTAAAAACAAAAATGAGAATTGGAAAGAGTTTCTGAGTAGACATGAAGGTAAAGAAGAAAAGTGCACACTTTTTCACTTAAATCTTTACCAACACCAGGAAGAATAGGAGAGAGAGGAAGAGGAAGAATAAGAAGAGAGGAAAAAGGCAACAATCATTAAAATGCTTCACAGCAGGCAGAGTTTCTTCCATCATCCTGCCCTCATGTTCCATAGAAAGGAAGAGCTTTTATGGAACTGACTGCCTTTCCTGGGGCAAAGCATGCCTGCTAAATATGCTAATCACCCTCTACTTTATTTGCAAATGTGAGCCAACACCACCAGTTCTAAGACTTTTGATGAAAGCCCAATGGTTTGAAAGGGAAGGATCAGTAAAAACAAACAGAAGTAATCCTGGAAAATAATATCTTTGGATTTGAGAAAGTATCTCACAAAGCTGCTATAATAAATGTGCTAATCAGAGAACAAAATCAGTTCCTGGGGATTTAAAATACAATTGCCAAAGTTAAAAAAAGAAAATTCTTTGGCTGAGAATTTTACTCAGTGGTAGAACACATGACTTATATGTGAGAGGATCTGCACTCTGATCCCCAGCAACACTGAGAAGCACACAGATGTGTGCAACACAAACACACATACACAAACATGCACACCACAAACATGAACAACCACAAATCTTAAATTACTCAAAAAAAAAAAATTCAACCCCTCCGAAAAAATTTTTTCTCTGAATACGCTGATTTAGCAAATAAACTCAAATGTCTTGGAAATTTGAGCAGAGAGAGAGTGAGAGGAGAGAAGCAAATAAAAACATATGGTGGTTCTGTTATAGGCAGACAGAGAGGGGATCCCCACATGGCAATGAATTCTTGCCCTAAGTCTAACCAAAGTCACCTTTAGGAACCAGGAACCAAGACTTGATAAGACTCATTAACCAACAACAAACCCTGAGGGAGCTGAATCAACCTTTCTCTGCTCAGTCTTTAATCCGGCTACATTCCAGGACAGAAGATCCAGCAGGAACAGAGGTCAAGAAAAGGAGATTTTCAAAGAAGACCACTCCCAAAGTCTACTCCCTTAGCAATGGCCCTAGCAACCTTAGTTGACTCCCCATATGGGAGTATCTTGGGAGAAATCTATAGAAGGCGCCCTGACCCAAAAATGGCGTAGCATATGCTGCATGGACACACATGCTGCCTGACCCATGTGGCCAAGCATTTGTGGTGCCCGAAGCACGTGTGTTGCCCGCGATCTCCCCTCTTGAGATGTGTGACTCTCTCTTACTTTCCTTCCCTCTTCCCTTTCCTAAAACCTCCTATATAAAATCTGTAAAACTTCACTGCTCGTGGACTTCTGAAAATTCTTTTCTGTGAGGAAGGCAAGAACCCTAAGGCAACCCTGGGTGAGGACTAGGGCTGACTTGCCTTTTATTAGTCCTTAGCCTGTCCAGCAGGCCTCAGGGGTAGAGGCAGCTGGGAAGAAAGCAACGGACCATCTTTCTCCCCCTTCTGACCTTACATAGCCACCTGTGAGGCCCACCTGCATCAGTTCTGATCCAGAAGATCCAACATTAGTCATGCAAAACTTTAGAAATAGGACAGAAATCCTTAGTGAAGGCTTCATGAAACAGGAGATTGAAGGAAAAATCACTATTACATTTAATAATTACTGAAAGAACAAAAGTTTATTTGATAATATTCTGCATTGGCAAGGATATAGAATATAGGTAATCTCACACTATTTAGGGCAGTATAATCTCTATAACTTCATTGAAATGAAATTAATTTATATAAAATACAAAATTTCACTTCTAAATTTGGTTTTATGTATAGTTTCCCTAAGTTAGCACATATATTTCATTCTTCAATTTACTATGATTCAAAGGAAATTTTATTAAATTTTAAAAAGTGTTCAGAGGATAGAGAGCAACACAGGGACTGGATCTGATCCTTATTCACTGGAGGATAGTAGGCGACATGAAACAAGACAGGGAGGCCAAATATGGGTCAGAACAATTTCAGGCACAGGACAAGTGGATGTTGTTCTCTGGTAAAGAGACCTAAACATGTGAGAAGGGATCCAGACTCACCTACTTTAGCTATACAATAAACTTTACTTTCTTAACCTTTCAAATCTTGTATGCAAATTTTTCATAAAATTCTTAAGAACCCACCAGAACAGAAAATTGACTTTCATGATAATAAAATTAAGGCTATTCCTACATATTCCTATTTTCATCAATTACACAAGGAACATATAAAATGCTTCTATGTTTTCTTATTTCATCGTGTATAAATGTATGTATTCTTGCCTAGTAGGAAAGTAAAGATACTTTCCAAAAAATTAATGAACAGTGATTTACAGAGTT